>PVJA010003586.1:0-93661 GCA_004027025.1 Myocastor coypus | reverse complement strand
GCCACTTCTCCCGGCCCAGACATACGGAGGTGACAGCCAGTGGCTGCACTAAGAGTTCCATAGATGAGCTCAGTGCTCCCCAGCCAGCAAGGACAAAGAGCAAGTTCCTCCCACTGGCATTGGTTTTGATGAAAGCAGCTCTAACTTAACACAAGGAATTGATGGGTCGTCCTGCGAAAGCTCTTGAACTTGGGAGAACTTGGGGACTGGCCTCAGAGGGTGGGAGTGGGGCATGGCCTGGACAGCAGGGCTCCATCTTCAGAGGCCACTGCTGGCAGCAGTGGACCCTACCCATCTCTGGCCTCTGGCCACGAGCCCTGGCCTCACCCAACTGTAGCCTGGATCCTCAGGAGCATGACACAGGCCCTTGCACTGGACTCGGGCCTGTTGGACTCTGGGGAACCCTTTGGGTCACTCGGGGTGTGATGCCTTGTTGGGATGCACAGGTGTTAGGTGCTGCCCACTCCCCTCCCTGCCCCCACCTTCCGCCCTGGATGCACCCTGCAAACCTGGCCCAGCCCTGTTTCATAAGCTCTGTTCCAGAGCCAGCACCTGGTAGGGGGAGTTGACACAGATGTTACCTGTGTAGAATAGGCGGGAAAGCCTGCAGCCATAGGGCTGAGACAGCTCTGCTTCATTTTGAGCTAAGAGACTCAAAAGAACAAAATAGCCTAAGGCCAGTGCCTCAGGCACCCCCCCCCCCCACCCCGTGCTCTCAGCACTCTAGGAGGCTGAGCCACAGGCAGGAGGATTAGGAGTTTGAGCCCAGCCTGCCAAACTTAGTGACCTAGCAAGATCCTGTACACAAATAAAAAGCCAAAAAGGCTGGGCATAGAGCTGCACGTGAAGGCCCTGAGTTCAATTCCCAGTACCACAAAAAATAAAATAATTTTAAAAAATAGGAGACGGGTGTTCATTGGTCGTCTACATTCATTGCTTCCAGCCTGAGGGCTGTGAATGTAGGACCTGTGACTTCATCCATTAATACTTGTATTTAAATTTCTTGAGGTTGTTTGTTTTGATATTTGGAGCACAGCCTGGCTGTGTAGTTCAGAATGGCTTTGGACGCACCACACAAGAGGCTGGCCTCAAACTCATGGTGATCCTCCTGCCTCAGCCCCTGGGGTTCTGGAATTACAGATGTGCAACACCATGCCCAGCATCATTGAAATTTCTTACTGTGAAAGTTTTCAAGTGTATATCTAAATTGGCAGATAGTCTAACGAGCTTCATCATCTCCCACGTCATGGAAGCGGCTAATGGCTCCCAGAACCTGACCTCCCAAAGGGAGCCACTTGTCTGGGTCAGGGTTAGCAGTGAGGATCTGTGACGTCGGTCAGCAGCCAGCCTGGGAGGGCCGGTGGCGCTGCTGCCACACCTAGCTTGCTGCCAACAACCTCTCCCCAAGCACTACCTCAAGAAAAAGCAAGGTGAGAAATTTGGACGAGAGAGGCTGAACTACAGTGATTCGTAGACACTAAATGGTCTACAGTGAAAATTCAAGAAAGCCCACCCACTGCTCAGGCTGGTGAGTAAATTCCACAAGGCTTTGGGAGCCGCCATAAATGCAGATCCATTGATTTCTGTCCAGTCAGGTCGGGCAGGACCTGCAAATTCCATTCAAGACCACAGTGAAACTGAACCTTGCTGATGACTGATTCTGACAAGGTCTTGAGAAGCCGCTTTGGAGACCACTGTGGAGCTGCACTGAAGCGTAAGACAGCCCGAAAGAGCCCGAGGGGGAGGGGAGGCTGGCAAACCTGGAGCACGATTTCTCTCTGGCTTGTGTGCTGTCTCCACTGGACACTCCAGCTAGGAATTCATCAGCCTTCTTAGAAGCCTAGCACATGACTGGAAATGGTACTTGACGAATTCATTCTAAAACAAATGAAGACCCATAACAAGCCAAGGAGTCTGGGTAGGACTAAGCAACCAATGGAGGCTACTAGATTTTTTTTTTTTTTTTTTTGTCCTTTTGAGACAGGGTCTTGCTCTGCAATTCAGGCTGGCCTTGAGCTCACTTTTGTAGCTCAGGCTGGTCTCAAACTAGCACCAATCCTCCTGCCTCAGCCTCCCAAGTGCTGGGACTACAGGCATGAGCCACCACACCTGGCTTGAGGCTACTAGATATTAAGACTTTATAAACAAATTATAGTAATTAAGATAGATAAAGAAGAGCTGGGGAGATAGCTCAGTGGTCTAAAAGCCTGCCTGCTCAGCATGAGGACCCGGATTCGATCCCTGGAGCGTGCATATACTGTGCCAGCCCTGAAACCAGGCATGGTGGCACACACTTATAATCTCAGAGCTGGCGAGGCTGAGGCAAGAGGATCACTATGAGTCTGAGCTGCATAGGAAGACCCTGTACCAAATAATAAACAGATTTTTTAAAAATGTAAAAAGATAAATAATCCAACGAAATCTGAGAAATACACTCACACGTTTGTTCACTGGGGAACTATTTATTGAGAATCTATTATGCCAGGATGGACTGGCCTCATCTGTCCCTCGGCTACTGAAGGGGGCTGGAGGTACTGATAACATGTGCATCTGTCGGTAGAATGTTACTATCTTCTGTAAAGGAGAGAAGACTGTGCACATGCTTGCAGAAAGGGGCTCTCACACGGCTGACTTTCAGAAGGGCCCTGCACGGGGCATAGCAAGGAGCCTCACAAAGGTGAACAAGACGAGACCAGCACAGGTGCAAGGCCCCGGAGGCAGCTGGGCCTGTGCATGTGGTAGGCTCGAGGAGCCTGGGCTGGCTGCAGCAGGCAGAGCAGCAGGGTGGTAGGGAGGCATCAGCGAGATCCGGCGCAGACGCCAGCCGCCTGGAGGACACAGTGTGGGCACCCGTCCTGCCTGGGTCTGGGTCCGCGCCCTGCTGTGGAGGGCCTGCAGCCCTGGGGCCATGTCTGCTGTGCTGGCTCAGCATCTAGGCAGAAGCGACGCAAGATGCAGGCAACCCGGTCGCTCACTGCAGAATGGTATTTGCTGCTCTGGGGTGGGGAAGACAGGATGAGCAAATCTGGGGGAATGGCAGGGAGACCTGGTGTGGAGCCCACAGCAGCCCTGGGCATTGGCACCAGGCCCCGTTCCACTCACATCCCGGGGGAGCAGGTCTGCGTGGCTATGAGCAGTGGTCCCTGGGCCGTAGGCCTGGGTGCTGGGACCGGGCACGTGACCTTTGGCTGCCTCTCCTGCTGCAAAGTGCAGAGCTGGCGTGGCAGCCCTCCTCGACCCCCTGCAGCCGGAGGACTGGGAATCAGGAAATCCCAATTTAGCTCTGCGGCCTCACAGGCTGGCGGCACACAGGTCCTGGAATCCGGAAGGCGCAGGGCCGTGGTGAGCACAGTCTAGACGCTGCACCCGGAGCTGCCGAGGTCAGAAGAAGCGAAAGTCCCTTTCCCAGAGAGGCCCTTGCAGGAAGCAATAACCAAGCAGGCTCTGCCAAGCTCCTGAGGGCGCTCCACAGCCACTGGGCATGGCTGCCTCTGCCATTGCACTGTCTGCCCCGACTGATGTTGCACGCCCAGCCTAGTGCTTCCGCCCGGATAACGCTGCCGGAGCAGGTGCAGCAGTGTCCCTGCCCCCAACCCCCCAACAGGTGGTGTTTACTGGGGAGCACAACCCAGCCTGTGCCCAAGGGAGCCAGGACTGATAACAGTGCTTATCACAGGGCAGCGGCCAAGGCCCTTTGCTCTGTTTGTTTGAAGTTTGGTGTTTGGACAATTACCATGGTCTGAGGCTAAGCGTCATGGAGGCCCTAGAGGTGGCAGTGAGCCCTGGGGACAGTGAGAGGGACAAGCCAGAGGGAAGCACAGCTAGGAGTCACAGACTATGCCATGTGGCCCTCACACAAGCCGTCGGGGTGTGGGCACAGGTGGACATCACTCTGGAGACCTGTGTCGCTAAGGCTACCTTGGGTACTGCTGAGGAGACACAGTGGCAGTCCCAGAGCCGTGGCAAACACCGTGCCATGCATCCTGAGACTTCCAGCTCCCTCGCCCAGTGGCCACCTGTCCAGGACCTTACCACTGAGCAGCTCGGAGCCACAGGTCTCCTTCACCCATGGCACAGCCAAGTCAGGGTTTGCGGTTGTGAGAGAGCCCATCTGGCCAGCCCAGGCAGAAAGGGTCTGCCTTGGGAGCCTTCCCCTCGTGTTCTTGGGGTCCCCAATCAGGCCTGCAGGGCCCCAACTCTAGTATCCCTTCAAGGGGCTGGAGATCCCCAGGAAGCAGACCCACCCAGGAAGAAGCACAGATCTGAGCCCCAAGGAGGCTGAAAATGCCCAGAGGCAGACAGCGACTTCCAGTCCCTGTGACAGGCACCCCAAGAGAGCCCACAGCCACTGGGTGGCTGGGCCTGCTGCCTCCTGCCCCAGTCCGCACTGCAGGGTGTGTTCAGGGCATCTGTAAGCAGCGCACATTCCAGGGGTTTCCCAGAGGAGTGACTGACATGTGTCTAGACAGCCTGTCTCTCCCTTGCTGTCCAGAGTCGTGCTGTTGTCAGGGTGTGGATCCAAAGCATTTGAGCGGGGACTCCATCCAACCTGCTCCCCTCCACCTTGGCCCTGAGGCCAACACCCTTGGAGCTCCAAGTGCATAATATCCTGACCCCAGCCTCCCTCAGCTATGTGCAGGCTGGGCAGGGGTATTACGGGTGGAGTAGGAGCTCACTGCATTCCTTTACCTTGCTGCTCTTGGGAGTCACTGTGGGAGAGGGAGGGGTAGCCACGGGGAGGAGCTGCGGGCTTGTTCTGCTGGGCTCATGGTTCAAGGGGGTCGAGGCCTCCATCCTGTAGGCTGCGCAGTGAGTACTAGTCACCCTTCCAGCATGTTTCCACCAGAATGTGGGGTGCTCAAGAGGCCAGAGACTACACCCAGAGTGGAATTGGGAGACATTTGAGTCGAAGCAGTGAGCTGTGAGATGATGAGCTGGCAGTGTGTGCAGGTCCGTTCCTCTGTGTCAGCCCCTGAGACCCTGAGGTGTGGTGGACTAGACCTAGAGACACCCAGGGCCCTGCCAAAGCCAAGCTCGTTCCAGGCAGAAGCAGTGGAGTAACTGAAAAGCCAGCTGATGGAGTGAGTTGGTAAGGGCTCTGCACTTCCCATAAGACATGGGACGGTGGGGAAGACCGCAGAAACCCCAGAATAAAACCACTGCTGGCAAAGACAGTCCTTGTTGATCCCCAGAGCACCTAACGTTATCAATGGTCCAAGAGAACTTGAAAAGCCTGGAAGCACTGTGGCTCTGCAGAAAGGAAAACCACTGCCCACTTTCCCTGCCTTCACCTCCCCACCTCTCGCCCGGGTGGGTCCCAGGGCCTGCACAGAAGCCCGAGTGCTGTTAGGGAAATACCTGCAGCAAGGAGCACCTCGCCGCCTGTCCCCAAGGGTGCTTGGCTCTGTCCTCACTTCAGGAAGCAGCTGAAGTCCATGGCTATAGGAGCAGGCGAAGGTGAGAACATGGACATGGGCAAGAACCAGGGTGGGGGTGGCAGCTCTTGTCGCAAACTTTTGTGCTAATTGGTAGATTTTGTGGTGTTTGAGACACTTATTAGCTTTTCATTATTTATTTATTTATTTATTTATTTATTTATTTATTTATTTATTTTTGTCTGAGACAAGGTCTCACTATGCAGAACAGACAGACCTTGAGTTCACTTTTGTAGCCCAGGCTGGTCTTGAACTTGCACCAATCCTCCTGCCTCAGCCTCCCAAGTGCTGGGATTACAGGCATGCACTACCATGCCTGGTTTGTCAGCTTTTTAAAGTGTGACATTTGTTGTGATATCTTTTTGGAGTATTCGCTTTTATTCCTACTTTCACATGTGCTGCTTTATGTTCTTTTCCTTAAAGAGGGCTTCCCAAAGTATTTCAAGTACTCTGCTTTTGTTGCTTTGCTCTGTTTTGGCACTGGGGCGAATCCAAGGCCTTCACACTGAGCAACATCACTGGCTCTTTTCAGAAAGTGTTGTATTTGAAGCTGTGGTCTTGCTAAGTGACCAAGTTGCCCAAGTGGGGCCCGAACTCCTGCCCTTCCTATCTCAGCTTTCCAGAGCGCTGGGACTAAGGTATACGTTCAGACCACATCAGGCTGGAGCCTGCAAACCCTAGATCTATCAGTGGTGCCCAGGAATAGACTTGGGCCATCTCAGACAGGCAGGAGATCATCTGGGCCAAGGCAGATGTGCAAATGGTGAACTTCTGGCTGGGGACCCAGGCCGGACCCCAGTGAGGATGATGCTCAGGCCGGAGAGCCCCAGAAGGGGTGATCATTGTACCCCACACCACCCACCACATTCTGACCTCCAGCCAACCCACCCTGTAAGCAGAAGATGTGAACAGAAACAGAACTGTGTGTTTGAGCTTGCAGGGTGCATCTGATGGAGGGCAGAGGCCAGGAGAGGGGAAGTCCCCTCCCTGGGGATGGCACTGTCCTGGGACGACACCCATGGGACACAGAGATGAGACTGTCAGGGCGACACTCTCCTCGAGGGCTTAGCGGCATGAAGTGCATCGGCTCCCTATCATGCCTGGTGGCACGCGGAGGTCTTTCCACCCCTTCACTTCCCTCAGTGTCCAGGAACACAGCCAGATCTGGGCTGGTGACATGCAGCAGCGATCCCAGCCACTGAGGAGGCTGTGGCAGGAGGGCCTTGGGGCCCAGCAGCTCCAGGCTAGTGGGGCGACAGCAGCAGTCCGCCTCATCACCCTCGCCAGCAGCTGGATGGGAAGGATGGGAGCATCGGGCCAGTGTCTGCCACAACTTCAGGAGGGCTGGCAAGAGCAGTCTGTGGTCTTCCCCAGGCCTTGCAGACTCAGCTGCTAGGGAGGTTGACCTCTAGCTGCGTGCAGGGGCACCGCAAGGGGACATAGGTGCCCAGCCCTCTGTGCCCTGTCCTCCACTTGCAGCTGGTGTTGCCTCCTAGGGGGCTAACGGGAGCCCCCAAACCTGTCACCTCCACTGCTGAAGCCTGCTCCATGATATCAGGGTAGCACTGCTGCTGGGTGAGCTTCGGTTTTGGTTTGGTTCAAGTTTTCAGTATTTTTGGTCCTGGGTTTGGGACCTTTCTAGGGTATCTTCTATTAAATTTTTGCTTGAGATAGGATCAGGTCCCTTGAACTCACTATGTAGTCCAGAATGGTCTCAAACTCACAGAAATCCTCCTGCCTCAGCCTCCAGGTGCTGGGATTATAGGCGGGGCACTGTCACACCTTCCCAGGGCACTTCCCAATAAGCCTGTAGCCTTCCTTTTGCTTGAGTTGTTTTCCTCTGCCTGAGAGGAGGTACCCACGCTGCAGAGCCTCCTCCTCCTCCTCCTCAGCATAGCTCTCAGGCTGGGGCTGGGTAAGCAGCTTGGAGTTGCCAATTCTGAGCCTGGGGCCTTAGGATCAGTATGGCCCCTGAGGTGGGCAGTTGGGCTGGCTCGACCCTCCAGCCGCTGTGCCTGGTGTCTTTCTAAGGCCACGAGCCCACGGGAGGACAGCCAGTGCAGCCTGCCCTGGCCCACAGCTGTTGGCAGCTGTTTCTCTGAGGTGAAAATCCCTTCCATCTGCAGAAGACCTCGTGCAAAGATCCTCTCTGTAGAGCACCCTGGCTGCTCTTTATGACAGGAAGGGGCTGCGTGAGGACTACACACGTCCACAGAGCGGAAAGGAGCCAGTGCCGGCGGCAAGGTGGATTCCACGTCCCGCAGAGTGGGCGTCCCTAGGCCCTGCTCAGGGACTCGAAGGTCATGGGTCTCCATCACAAGTGGATTCTTTATTGAGGATGCTGGAGCACTGTCCACTGTGGTGACGGCATCACCTGCTGCAGACTCCGAGCAGCAGCCTGTCCAGCAGTGGAGACTGCAGAGGCGAACGACTGAAGGCAGCAAGCGTTTCCATCCGCCCACCCCAGCCCGAGGACAGAGGCGCAAGACATGCTTTCCAGCCCTGCCACCTGTGGGCAAGCTCTACGGAACACTGAGCTGCCTGGGAGAGCACGTCTTTCCCTGGCAGAGCCCAGTCCAGAGCCCACAGGCATCTGGGAAGTTCAGACATGCTGGAGCCCTTGGCTGGGTCGAGGAACCCACTCAGCAATCTGGGGCACAGAGCATCCTGCAGATGCCGCAGGCCTGCACCAAACATGCAGGGGAGGTCGTCAGTGCTGTACCTGGTGCCTGAGGTGAGTGGGGCTCCGGGGCCCATGGGGCCACCAAGGCAGGAGTGGAGGGGCCATGGCAACTCCTCTGTGGCACCAGGTCCTGCGCTCGGGCTGAGTGCTGGGGGCCGCCTGCCTCCGTGGCCTGGCTGCTTCTCGGCCATCCTGCTGCTCCTGAGTGGCCCTGGGTCACTTTGTCTGCATCCCTGTTGTGATGTCGCCCTCCCTCTTGGGATGCCATCCCTGAAACAACTGGCACTCAAGCTTTCTCTCCTGTCCTATAAGTAAGGGTTGAGAGATACTGAGAGTGCCAAAGGGCTCAGCCTTCTCCACACCTGTCTTTCCTGGTGCCCTCTGCCTCAGGAAGTACCCTGGGACATCCCTGTCATGCTTACCCTGGGATTGCCCTCATCCTCCAATGGCAGAGGCAGTGGCTCCTGGCACACTGAGCCCCCTCCTCACTCTGCCACCTCCATCACACAGACACAAGGTCATAGGAAGCCCAGGGGTGCTGGGGGGCGGGGAAGGCAGTCGAGCCCCACTCCGCAGGCACTTAGGGAACATGCAAGCTTCTCAACGGCTCCCTCAGCTCATGCATCCACAGCTATTATCCTCTTCAGTCTGTTGGTGACAAGATGGGAAGTGGGGACAATAGCAAGTGGGGAGGAGAGGCTGGGGAAGCAGAGGCTCTTCTGGCGACAACAGGAACCAAGCTGCCCTTGCCATGCCCTGGCAGAACTCTCTCAGGGGTGCTGACCCCTGCTGGAGGTACACCTGCTGTGCAGCCACCTTGGGGCCTCGTCTGCCAGGGCCAGGACCTTGGCCTCAGCCTCGATGGGTGGCCGGCACCTGCCCGTGTGGGGACCGGTAGCTCTAGGTTTAGGAAGGCTGGGTTCTGTGTCTGAAGCACCTGGTTAGCACCTGAGTGTCACCCATGCTGATTCCATCCCTCTCTTACATCCTGGGGATGGTGCAAGAGGACCAAAGTCACCTCACAACTGCAGACTCAGCTGCTAGGGAGGTTGAGGGATCAGAGGTCAGGGGATATCAGAGTCAGTGGTTCCCAAATTGGGCTCCAGGGAACCGTGAGTGCACCATGGTGCCAGTGGGAAGGGGACTGGGCACCTCTCCATTTGGGTTGCCTGACCTTGAATAAACAAAGGTGCTGCCCTAGCCCTAATCTTAACCCTTGTGGTCACTAAGGGAGGGTGTAGCAGCCACCTTTCCAGCCTTGTGGGCAAAGGGAGACGCTGGTTAAGCTGCAGTCGTGGTATGACAGAGTGGCTCCTCCCTGGAGCCTGAGGGGTGATGTGTCAGGGGGCAGAGGGCAACAGCAGGATGCGCCATGCAGGGAACACAGGGCGCCCACGGGAACGGAGCCACACGTGCACTGTGGCAGCCCTCTCAGGCTCCCTGGCTTCCATTTTCTTTGGCTCATGAACCTTTTCTCTCAGGACTCCAGCAAATCGTGGTCGGACAACAAGGTTCACTTCTGAGCCCTCCGGTTTGAGGTGAAGATGAATATTCTATGGCTCAGGCACAGCCGATTCGTTTTGGTATCAGCCATGGCCATGGTAAGACAAGTGACGGTCACTGTCACCCTGTCACCATCACCACACCATCACCACCGCCGACAGGTCATCCACCCCCTCCCAGTCCCCCAAGGCCTGTTATCACCTTTCCTCTGAAGCAGCACACACGGAAGTGGCTGGCTGCTTCCCTGGTCCCATGTCATGGCCACGTTGGGCTTTGAACCAGGCTGTAGGCCGCCTGAATGGCAGGGTTCCTGCTCCCCTCTGCACCAAGGTGGCCAGGGTGCCCCTGCCCCCACCCCTCTCCAAGACAGCAACAGAAGTGATGGAGGTCGTGCCAGAGCTGGTCCTGGTGAGGAAGCCAGACCTGCGTTCTATTAGTGGGGTGCATCGTCCTCTGCAGTGAGGGCTTCAGCAGCACGGTGGTGGGTACCCGAATATCCTGATACTACTCAAAACTTCTGTGGTCATTTTGACATTGAGGAAGAGCCAGGAGTCACCAGTGCTAGATCTGGTGACTAAGGTGGGTACATGGGTGCAGACATAGCATTCTGCTTCTCTGAGCAGTCTTTTTGCCAGATGGTACTTGGCAGCAGCATTCGTCCATGTGGGCAAATTCACCACCATCACCCCCACCACCACCACCACCATCACCACTACCTCCATCACTATCACTACCATCACCACTATCACCACCACCACCACCACCACCATCACCACTACCTCCATCACTATCACTACCATCACCACTATCACCACCACCACCACCACCACTACCATGACCACCACGACCACCATCACTACCACTACCACAACCACCATGACCACCACCACCACAACTACTATGATCACCATGACCACCACCACCACCACTACCATGACCACAATGACCACCACCACCACCACTACCATGACCACTATGACCACTACCATCACCGTTACCATAACCACCACCACCATCACCAACACCCTCACTACTGTCACCATCACCATTAGTCCCAGGCTTCATGTCCATGGGTAGCAGCCCAGACAGCGACTCCAAAGCTGTGGGAGGTGGGGCAGCCATGTGAACACCTCTGGGAGGGGCTTTGCGGCAGGCTGCTTCCTCTTGGGCTCCTCTTTGCATGGTCAGAGGTAGCCGGAAGCCCAGGGTTTCATGCACCAGCTGCAGCGTCACCTCTGTCTCCTGCCTCGCCCAGAACCTGACCTCGTGAGTCAATCTGCACTGTTCTGCGTGTGCTCGGCGGCTCCAGAACCCACCGGCTGCTCCCACAGAGGGTAGATTCCCACGAACTCTGCCTTTTTTGCAGCTGGTTCCGATTAGGGCCGAGCCGAGCCGGTACAGTGGGGAGTGGTGTGATTGCAGTCTATTTCCAAATGTAGCCCTTCTCTGTGAGTTTTGATTTCCTGGTTGACACATAAAACCCAGGCCTTCACCAAGGTGGGTTCCCTACCTCACATGTTTTGCTTATTTTGGTAAACAGAGCTTTTAGATGGAGTGAGAAGCCTAACAGGTGTGTGTGTGTGCGTGTGTGTGTGTGTGTGTGTGTGTGTGTGTGTGTGTGAGTTTACATAACTCCGAGCCCATGTGTTGCTGGCAGGCAATGCGTGAAAGCGGTGTGTGGGTGCATGAGCGGGTGAGCGAACCTCACTCCTGTCACCTGCTGACTCACCCCAGCGGGTGAGAGCTGTGGGCTTCAGCGTGTCCATCTACTTCCAGATGCCCTTGTCTCTCTGGAACCCTGGCCTGGAAGCACAGCAGGGCTGCCTGGAGCCGTCTCCTCGCGCTGCACTCCCCGCGCTGCACTGCATGCCGCCTACCTCTGGCCCCCTTCAAAGGCTGCTAGGAGCTGGTGACCCATGGCATCACTCACTGTGAGGACCACCAGGACGACGCTCCTTGGAGGAAGAGCAATCGCCTCTGTTTTGGCTGTGCCTGGCCCCGTTACCATGCGCCGATAGGCACAGAGCTGGCTCGGGCCTCTCCTTATGCCTGCAGTTGGCCTTAAGCAGCACATGCCAGTCCAGCTGAGGTGCTGGGGTAGCCTGTGAAGCAGCAGGCGTGCTTCCCCGCACTCCAGCCCTTCCTTCCCTGTGTGAGCTGGGACAAAGCTAGAAGTAGATCCGAGGCCCCTCGCTGTCCACTGGGGTGGAGCCCAGCCTGCATGTAGAGGCTTTGGCTTCCTGGGTGGGAACAACTACACAGTGAAGCCGAAGCCCAGAGCCCAGACATTACATGCTATCTCAGCGGTGCTGAGCAGATCGCTCCTGCATAGCCTTCTCTCTGCATAGGGTAGCGGTGACTGCAGGCCTCCTCCTAGCCCGGTTCATGCCGCTCGCCTGCTTCCCGCCATTCACAGTTCATCTTCAAGCCACTCCTCCTTAATGAAAGCATGAAACCCAGGTTCAGCCCTGGGTTGTAGACTTTGTTCTAGATAGCCATCATCATGGCTGGGCTTAGGGCCCCTGGACTCCCCATAACTACAAACACGCCTTAGTGTCTTTATGGTTGCCATGGGTTGCACTGGATGTGGTAGGTTGGAATTAATTTGACAAGATTCCAATAACTTCCCATGGGGTGACAAATACAAACTTCCCGGGTGGAGATGAGGACTAGGAAGGGCTCTCTATGCCACACAGCCCTGCACCTGGCCTCAGAGAAGCCAGAGGGGGTAAGGAGGCCAGAGACAAGGGCAGGGGGCAAGGAGCACAGCACCTGACCCCAGCCGATGCCCTGGGTACCCATCAGACACCCTGACTCAGCCTAGGCCAGGGATGGTGGCAGGAGGAAAGCCTTCCAGGTTCTGCCAGCCCAGGGACAGTGGCTGACACCCAGCTGGGGCTCAGGGTGCCCTGCTGAAGCCACTCCTCTAAACAGAGGGTTCCGAGGTATCTGGGTATCAGGTCCCAGGCCGGCAGTACAGATTGTTCCTGAAGGAGGCAAAGGCTATTTTAGGCAAGAACTTGAACTGCGCCCTGGAATCCCCAGAGCAGAAAGGAGTCTGGACACTATCAGACCGGCCTTCCGGGAAGCAGCTGCCGGAACACGTGCCGGGCCTGGTGGTGCATGGCTGCCATCCCTGCACTGGGATGGTGAGCCAGGAGGATCACACTTTCAAACCCAGCCTGGGCAGCTCAATGATTTGATAAGACCTTGTCTCAAAATAAAAAATAGAAATGTCTGGGGACATAGCTAGGTGTGAGGCCCCAGCTCAATCTCTAATACTGTGAAAACAAAAACAGCAGCCACAACAATTTTTTTTTATGATTTAATATTTTTATTGTTTAAATTTAACAATGGTTATATTACATATTTTCATCACAAGATCAGTTTAGATTAATACATATAGGTATATAAGATTGATAAGAATTTTTTTTTTCTTGTTTCAGAACTTTTGCTTGTTTATTTATTTTTATGGCAGGCTCAGCCTGCCCTGAGGGCAGGGCTGGTGCAGCATGTGGTGTGGGGATCAAACCGAGGTCCCTGTAGCCGCCCAAGCTTTCCTAAGCAGGCACTTTAGACCACTGAGCCATCCTGCTGGGCCACAACAATTTTATATTTTTAAAAAAAGGTCAGAATTTTGCTAAGCTCTATGTAGCATTTATTCATTCAGAAAATTAGGCTGCAGTTGTGAATACTATTAATCCCAGTCACAGAACTTCCCCTGCAGCGAGAGAGGACTGCGCAGGAGGCCAGTGGGCAGTGTGGCACCTGCTGTGTCTGAGCGCTTCCTGGGGGTGGTCTGGGGAGGCATCTCTGATGGCCCACAGTGGCCTGATCTCCAAGGAAAGAAAAGGGTCTTTCTCTGACCCTGACCAGGACAGAGAGCAGCAGGGGGAGTAGCAATAGGGGTGGAGGCTCCCAGGCAGCGCCATGGTCCTGCTGCAGGGCAGGTGCTTCTGTGGCCAGAGCTCCCTGAGGGCTGGTTTCTCAGCCTGGCCATGCCCCAGAATGCGGTATCAGAGTAGCCCTGGGACCTGGGGTTTTATAGAGAGCCCCAGTGATGGTGGAGGGCCACCAGAATGGATGGAGTCTAGTATCCATGGAGATGGGTAAGGAAGAAGCTGGAGAGGTGCTCCAGAGAGGAGGCCAGAGAGGCAGGGCAGGGGACCTAGCAGGACACCCTCAGCAGAAAAGCAACAGAAGAGCTGGGGCCTCGGCTCAGTGTGCAGCCCGGGCTTCAATCCCAGTTTGGTGCCAAGAAAAGGCAAAGCGCTTGTGCAGTTGGAGATGGGCTGCTTGGAAGGAAGAGCCACTCAGACTGGGGCTGACTCCCAGGCACAGCCCTGCTGAGAGACAGCAACAGCCCGGGCCTCTGTGGATGCTGAGCTCGGGAGCGAGGTTGGGCCACAGCTAGGTGCCTCTGGCCGCGCAGTTGTGGGACCCGTGTGCACGAGCTCTGTTGGCTGCAGCCCAGTCTCTTTTCCCTTCTGAGTCACTCTGGACCTTTCTGCACTCCTGTGAAAGCCAGCTAGGCTTTGCTGGCCTGGAGGAAGGAAGAGCGACCAATTACAAATTCTCCTGGCTGGTGGCTCCTTGCAAAATACACGGAGTGGAGAAGCACACCGTGACTTCCCGTACGGAATACTGGCAGGCGGCTGGATGCCTGTCCCTCCCCAGTCACACTGTCAACAGTACCTTCAGGAGGAGGCTAGGAAGGCCCCCCTCCTTGAGCCAACTGGCCAAAAAGAAGGCGCCTGATTGTCCCGAGGGAGTTCAGGGTGGAACGAAGCAATACCAGGAGAACAGGAAGGAGAGGGTTAGAGCCTTGCTGGGGGCACATGGGGCTGAGGGTGGGCTTTTGCTCTCCCACGTGGACAGCTTCTATGACAGCAGAGACTGCTGTGGAGCTGGTGGGTCCTCTGAGGAATGAGAAGGTCCACTCCTTTTTCGCCCTGCTCCCCAGCCACGTGCTAGGACCCTGCATCCCTGGTGACCCCGAGCTCCTGGGGCCCCAAGGATCAGCCTCAATCGAGGAAGGGTGGCACCTGAGCCAGCACTTCCCTTGTGCTCCTGTTTTAATCTCTTTATAACAAAAACTCTCCTTACTGGACACTGAGAAGAAAGAGGTCACTCCCAAGTTCCGGTGGTAGTGGAATTTATCATCCAAGTGGGGGCACACCTTGAAGGAGAGGGAATGCTATGAATGAGGGGCCCAAAAGAGCCTGGAGTAGGGCAGGGCCACCTGGGACCCGCAGGACCTGCAGGGACACCCTCCCAGTGGTGCCCCCCTCCCTGCAGGCGCTGCCTTCTGGATGTTTCTATGAGAGGTGCAGGCCATGTGTCAAGTGGATGAAAGACCTCAGTACCAAATGGGCGCTGGGTGAAAGGTGACAGTGAGGGACAACTCCAGCCCTAGGGCGCGCCTTCCCACACTTGTCGGACCCTGTCCCTCCCTGCCAGAAATGCTGAAGGCATTTTTCACTTCAGCAGTGCTGTGTTTTTCCCATGAACGCACTTTAGTGGCACTGCAGATGGCCACCCTCATGGCAGCGTGTCTGGACGTGCTCGTGGTCCCTGCTAGTGGCCCTCCTGGGGCCACCACACTTCCAACCAAAATCCACAATTGCTTTTCCAGGCCAAATTCCTGTGACTTAAGGCGTTTAAAATTAAAATCCTAAACTGCTAAGCAGACATGCACAGACTCTGAAAGTATCTCATTCTGCCCTGTCACACCATAGTGTGAGGCAAGCAGCTGCCCCATGGGTGTGTGGGGTACAATCACAATGCAGGACCCTGGTCCTTGGGGTGTGAGTACCAAGGTGTGTGTGGGGCGATGGTCAGTGGGAACAGGAAGCAGGCCCCAGCCAGCAGGGTGCCACCTGGAGGGAGACATGGCGGATGTGCTTGGGCTAGGGGGTTCTGTCACCGGGGTTCTGTGTTTTAGGGACAGAGATCACTTTCAGTTCTGGGCCCCCAGGGAACTCAAGGTCAGGCACAGACTATAATTCAGTAAACAACCCCAAGCCACTTGGAACCCTTCCGAAGAACAACGAGTGGGCACCCAACTTCTATGGTAGGAACAAGCCCCTCCTGAGGGCAGTGTGGGATGTGTAGCCGTCATCGCTCACCCATGTCTGACACTGGGGGTGTGGATTGTCTCTGCCTTGGTTAGACAGCTGGGGAAAACAAGGGTGAGGCGGGGAGACACCGGCTCTGCCTGTGGTCAACACCGGGCTTCCAGTTCTGATTTGCTGGTGGCTCCTGATGGTCCCAGGTTCCTGAGCCTCGTGGGGATGGTGAGGACAGCAACCGCAGTAATGTAGGTGGCGATGGTGGTGGGATGGGGCTGGTAACTCGCACTTCTCTGGAACCCATGCTGCGTTGTGGCGCTCCACTCCAACTCCTTCGCACACACAGATGCATCTCCTTCCGATTAGAACTTTTAAGTGAGGAGTTATGGCTGTGCCTATTTCACAGGTGAGGAGTGGGACTTCCCAAGAGACAGGCTCCCTGGGCTCTGCCTCGCAGGAGACATTGCAGAGTGCTCTTGCTCTGGAGCAGCCGCAGAGGCCCAGGGAAGGAGGCTCCTCCCCTCTCTGAAGCACTGACCTTAAATATGGAGCCCTGGTCTTCGCTCATGGGAAGCTAGGGCTTCACAGGGGTCCATGTCCTTTCTTCTCTTTGTTCCTTCTTTCTGGTTTATTTTTGAACTTTGAAGCCTCCCTGTGAGTTCCAATCTGAATAGTCCCTGTGCTTCTCCGGTGCCCAAGGGCCTGGAGAACCAGCTGCCGAGTCTGTGCCGAGCTCCGGGCGGTGGCAGGCCTGGGGCCCCACGACTGACAGCAGCCCTCATGCCTCACAACCGCTATGAGCCCCATGCTGTGTCCCTTATTGCTTTTACCTTGTTTATTGCATCAAAAAGACAGTGCAAACATAAAATGAGAAACAGACAAGACAAACAGGGAAGAAAAATGAAGTCTGAAGAGGCCGGCAGCCCTGCCCCTTGGGGGGTCCACGGAGGAGGACAGAGGTAGAGGAGAGGCAGGACCGGGTGGGCATTGCAGCACTGCCCGTGCAAGGGCTCTGCATTCTGGTGGGGGGCAGCTGCCCTGGCACACAGCCCTGGCCAGCCCCATGCACAGCCTCAGGGCCCCACCGTTCCTGCTCTCCTGGCTTGGGCACCATGCCCAGGGATGGTACGGATGTCATCAACTCCTGCTGTTTATATTTGGCTTTTTCCAGTGCTCGCAGCACTGGCTATCAAGCCAGACACATTGTGCTTTTTTTAAACTCTGTGAGCTCGATGGCTCCGTGGGGAGCAGGACCAAGGGAGGGCCGGTATCTTCTGACATGGCCTGCCGACTGCGGCTCTTTGATGGCAGGATTGAAATGTTTGCCCAATCAGAGGAAAAGGCCATGCAAACGCAGCACCAGTGCGTAGGCGGCAGCACCGGAGGGCAGGCGGGCTGGAGTGTACTCTGGGTCAGGGACTTGTCTCACCTGGAGAATCTGCAGTGTCCCTTCTGGTCTGTGCAGAGGCAACAGGGAGATTGGAGTGCATGCCTGCTCAGCTCCAGGAGACCGCGCTGCCTGGTGGGCTGAGATGGCCTTGGCTGTCCCTGCTTCTGCGTTGATTGCGGTGATGTAACGGCAAAGCAAGGGACCCCGGTCCACATGGCTCCCAGGCCTGGGACAGGAGAGGACCACAAGAGCTACAGCAGGTCTTGGGGTGTGGGCGTTCGCCCTCCATCACCAGGGTCCCCCCACTTTCTCTAGCGCCTTTGTGGGTGGGGCTTCCAACCCTTGCCGACCAGGGTGCCCAGGGCCCACCCCAATCCATCAGCCTCATTGGTCCTGGCTCCCAGCTTGGTCCTGGGCTCAGGGCAGTCCAGCATCCTAGAGGACTGTGTGACCACCCCCATCAGAAGCGCTTCCTGTCTGCCAATCTGTGGCAGGGGCGGGGTGTGAGAGTCCCTGTGTTTTGCTACATCCTACTGGTCCCTGGTCCCAGAGCCAGGTTTGGAGATCCACAGATATTGTCCAAGATTTCCTGGCACTGGGGAGTTGAGCCCCCTTCCAGGCACTGAGGCATGGAGTGGGTGAGATGCTTGATTTCTGCTCACCAGAAAATGACCAGCGGTGACCCACACATAGCCCGGCACCAAGTCTGTAATCCAGTACTCTGGGTGGTGGAGGCAGGAGGATCACAAGTTTGAGCTTAGTCTGGGCAATCTAGCTGTGTTGGAAGACCCTGTCTGAAAATAAAATGGTGTGTGGCACCTAAAATAGCTGTTCCAAACGACATTGCTGCCAGAAATGATGTTACACCCACCAGTGGGGGCTGGGGATGACTCCTGGGCTGAGACCGCACAGGCTGGTGCTGAGGTGCCCCACTATGCTAGCTAGGGCACAAAACATGCCCTCCTTGCCAGCAGCTGGGAGCGGGATGGAAGCCCAAACTAGACCTGTTCCTCTGGACAGGATGGGTGTTGTCCACTTCTGCTGTTCAGACTTCGTATATCCTGGCAAGACGCTGACGGCGCCCCCTGTGGAGCAGCACCTGAAGGCGTCTTCCACTTAATGACCACATCTGCCCAGGAGCTGGAAGCCAAAGCGACCACAGGAGAGGGACAACAGTTCAACTCTGACCCTCAGGAAAGAGGGCTGCAGAGTTGCTGCAGAGCAAGGCAGGAACACAGGTGCGCATGCTCACAGGTGGGGAGGATGCTGGGGGATCCAGGGCAACGACTCTTGTGCTGCAGCGCCTTAAAAACTAACCTCCTCCTTGGTTTCCAGCCCACAGTGTGCTACCTGCCGCAGGCTTCTTATCCATGCACCGGCTGGGAACCCCACCCCCACCCCTGCCCTGTCTCACGCTGTGGGAGCCCCCACCCCCCCACCCTATCTCACACTGTCGCTTCTTCCCCACAGGTGCTACAGTGGGCCAAGTGGGAGAAACCAAGACACACACACAATCCTGACCTGGCCCTGTCCCCTGAGAATCTGCAGGAGGAGGAAACCACCACCTGTGAGATGGGCCTCCCTGCCCAGGGGCCCAGGTTTCTTCTGAGCGAGTACCTCACAACCACAGGGGCCCAAGACATGAAGCCCAGTGGGACCTCTGGCTCTGCCTGAGGTTCGCCTCCAGAGTGCTCCCAGCTTGCCAGGCAGGCACAGACCCAGAGGTGCACAGCCTGCACCCCCCATGTCCACACATCTAGGACACAGCTCATAGTTGGGGGGCAGGGGGCATAGGATACAGATGTGCTTCCCAGGGTGAGTCCTTACCATGCAGGCTTCAGGGGGCAGCAAGGTCCTCGCCAGCCACAGGCTGATGCATGGTTTCCAGGGAAGCTTGCGTGCACTGGGAGGCTGAGGTAGAGTGGGGCTGGTCTCCTCGGCTCTGTCTGCCCCTCAGGAAGCCCGTGTGAATGGCAGATTCCTACCTGGGCCCTGGACTCCTGCAGGAGTCATAAGCCAGGGCTGATCAACCCATGTACCTTTCATCCTCATCCTAAGGCCAGGCCCAACCCACAGGTGTCCCTCTGCAGAGACTGCCCCCTCAACTGGGACTCCCCACACACTGCCACATCGGAGTCGGTGTTGACTGGCAGACGTCTGTGGTCATAGTGCCGCGGATCCCTGCAGCTGGAGGAGGACTTGGGGTGACCGTCACTTCCACAGCTGCCTGATGGAAAGAATGGTGTCACCACTGAGTGTGGGCTACCCGGGTTTAGAGGGAAGGAGGGCCATGTGGGCACCCGGGTCCTCACACCTGCATGTTGCAGACCCATGATATGGCGTGGTAGGACAACAGTGTAGAACTCGCTCCCTCTCCATCTTGGGGACCAGAGCTCCAGAAGGACAAGGGCCTAGTCAGCCCAAGTAGTGGCAGAAGTGCCGCTTCAGTGGAGACCCAGACACCTGTGACACCCTCGTGGCTACAGGAGCAGGGTGGCCTGTGAATGGCTGGGGTAGCACGGAGGCTCAGGCCCCCCTGCCCAGGGGCTGAGCTCCACTAGGGCCAGCACCCAGGCCCCAGCCCCAGCTACAGCCTGCTTTTCTGCTGCCCAGGCCCCATGGGCAGGTGGGCGTGATTGGCTGCTGCAGCAGCTCCTCTCTCCGTGCCCCCTGGGAGCTGCCTGTCCAGAGGCTGCCGCCCGGGCCCTAGGCCTTCACTGGTCCTTGTCATGACCACAGTGGGAACAGTGATCCCTGGGTGCCACCTGCAGCTCAGAGTGTCCCTGTCATGGCCTTTTCCAGTTGACAGAGGTAGTCAGTGAAGGGACAAGAACCAGGCCTGGGATGTGGTTTCCCTGCAGCCTCACGCCTGGGAAAGTCTATCAGGTAGGAAAAGGGCTTGGGCTGCAGCTCTGGCTGCTTTGGCTGGAAGCAGGGACTTCAGGACAGTGAGGGTGCTAAGGGTGAAGACATTCAGTTGCGCTGTGACTTCTGCAGCGGTGGGGTCCCAGGGGCCCTGCCAGTTGCTTAAATGGCCTTGGGTTCAGCATTAGGGTAATAAAGTGAGAGACCCTGACTATGTGAGAGCTGCCTCCCCCCAGGGCCCTGATTTCTGGGATGGCGGACATGGGAGTGGGGGACTGGCTGGAAGGCAGAGGTCCAAGGCTCCTTGTAAAGAGCCAAGGCTGGTTCTGCAGGTCACCTGTCTGCGGCTTCTTCCCCACCCCCTTCTGCCTCTTTTCTTATCTCCATCTCCTACTCCTCTCTCTCCTTTCTTTCCTCTCCTTCTTTCTCCTTTGTAGTTTGAGACAGGCTCTTACTATGTTGTCCAGGCTGTGCTTAAACTTACAACCCCCGTGCCTCAGCCTCCAGGAACAGCTAGGAGGCTAGGATCCCAGGTCTGGGCCACTGAGCACATTGTACCCAGCTTTCATTTTCATCAACCAAAGATCAAAAGATGGGACTCCAGCAAAGCCTCCATGGTCCAGATGAAACCTTGTGTCTGGGGAGCTTTGGGGCACAGGAGGACTCCCACAGTCATCTCTGTACTGGGCGGGCTCCAGGTGCAGAGAGATGGGAGCTTGCGTCGGATTGTTTAACAGCCTTCACACGTGGCAGGCTTGTTCATGTCACAACTCAGCACTTGACATGAAGGAGGTAAGCTGAGCACTCCAAGTCCAGAGCTTTGGGGCCGGAGCTGCCATCCTGAGTGGGCTCCAGACACCCCCAAATGCCACCCAGGGTCCCCTGCCACCTCACCTAGCAGAATAGGCCCTCACACACGTGTGTGTATGCACACACACACACACACACACACACACACACACACACTCCAGTGCACTGTGTCTAAATCACAGTGGGTTTTCCCCAGATTCCCTAGTACGTTCCCCTTGGCTTCCTGTCCTTGGGAAAGGGAAATTTCTAAATCCTTTCGGGGTTTCTCATTAAGACCCTGACACATGGGTGGGAGAGCAGGCCGGACGGCCACCATGTTGCCAAATATGGGATAAAAATGTGCCGTCCCCCTCCCTGGCTGCCCATAAGTCACCACGCAGAGCTACCTCGCAGCCGCCAGCAGCTCCCAGCCCGTGCCGGTGACCACACAGGCTTCCCGGTGAAACCCAAGCCGCGGGCACTGGACCTCTACAAACAATGCCCGGCTTTCTTGAAGCCGCCGGCCTGGCTCTCGCCCCGCAGCCTGATTGACAGGGCCCCTGGGACCCGGGGTGAGGCCCGTGTCAGGGCCTGGCCTTTGCCGCGGCCCTGCGGCCCCCACAGCTCATCCGGACAGTCCAGTGGGGACCCATCCTTCAGCCTTCCTGTCAAGTGTTCCTGCCTCCTCCTCTGAACACCTCGAAGGGCCCTGGCGAGACAGCTGGTCCCCCTGCGGCCCCTGTGAGGCCACCGCCCTGCCTCCCGCAGCTCCACCAACCAACCACTCGACACTGCCGCAGCTCCTGGGCCAGGCTGCTCATAGCACCCAGGCTCCCAGGTCCCCATGGAGGCCCAGCCAGGAGCTTGGCCATCAGGGCACTGAGGATGGTCCGGTCCCTGCTGCTCTGCGAGAGAAGCCGCCTGAATGCTACTAGTGCCGCATGGGCTGTGGGACCAAGGCTCAAGCCCCGTGGCCGTGCAGCTGCCCCAGGACTCAGAGCTCATGGGCCTGGTGCTGAGTTGCAGCCGCCGCCCCGCCCCCTCCACTGCAGCTGCTCTGCTTTCAGTGGTGCCCACCGGCCCCCACTGACTGCCACTCAAGGTCTCGAGACTTGGAGTCCACAGCCCTCTCTACCCACTGTTGCTCAGGCCAGGCTGCCCTTTCAGGCGCGTGAGCACCCGCCACAGGGCTTTTCTAGTCCGCTTGGTGCACTGCCCGACTCATTCTTCCTAACCTGGCCCCTGAGGCAGCTGCGCTGCTCCCCCAGCAGGACAGCACTGGCTGCCCAGGGCGCTGAGCACTGGCTCCACCCGAGAAAGCGGTGCTGGGCTGGCCTTCTGGACCCCAGAGCACAGCTCACCACAGGGCAGAAACTCAGTGAGCACTGGAGGAACAAATCAAAAGCTTGAGCACTGGGGAGAGCCTCAGCGCTCAGGGCCAGCACAGAGGAGCCATTTCGCAAACCTGCCTAGCCCCTCCCCCAGAAGTGGCTCACACTGGCCAATCAGAATCCAGAATCCAGGGGGTCTATGCAATCCCAGTGCTCTGAGGGGCGCGGGGAGGCTGAGGCAGGACTAAAAGGTTGATCCCAGACTGGGCAACTTATCAATTTAGTGAGACTCTGTCTCCAAGTAGAAAAGTACAAAGGGCTGGTGTTGGAGCTCAGTGTGAGGGCTCTGGGGCCACAAATAAGGAAGAGGGAGGGAAGGAGGGAGGCAGGGAGGGCAGGGGGAGGGAGAGAAGGGGGTCTGGGGGGAGCAAAGGGGAGAAGGAGGGAAAGGGAAAGGAGAAGGGGAAAAGGAGAGGGAGGGGAGAGTGAGGGAAGGAAGGAGGGAAGGGAAAGGAGAGACAGAGGAAGAAAGGGATGGAGGAGGGTCGGAAGGGGAGGGAGGGAGGAAATCAACTTCCTGGGAAGTTTGCAGTTGGAATGGAGGAGAGCCCAGTTGTGGACGCCATCCTGAAACCATTTCCCCGATGCAAAGTACAGAATTTGTGGGGATCCTGGTGGGAGGGGGCGAGGAGGAGGAATGAGGAGGGGGAGGCAGGGAGCCCTCGCCCTAGCCCCATGCAGGCCCGCACGCACCGTGGGGCCTGCACTGCGTGCCCTTCATGGGGAAGGAGCCAGGCCACCTTGCGTCATGTCCCTGCCTCTGTGCCCTTCTGGGAGCCCACTGGCAGCACCGGTCTCTGAAGACACCCATAGGCAGGCCACCGTGTCCCTCCCTGGACAGCATCCCCTGGGTGGCTCCTCTGTGCAAGAAAAGTGAATCTGAGGGACCAAGTAACACAAGCCAATGCTTACTGTGTGATTGTTGTACCAGCCGGCAGGTCAGGTATCCGGTAGGGAGGCCAGGGTATCCGGCAAGGTGGCATTGGATGAAAGTGGATGGAAGGGTTCCATTCCTGAGGAGAACAGTGCAAAGGCCCTGGGGCCAGAGTCCTGGCATCTGAGAAGCTGGAAGGCAGGGTGGACAGCAGAGAGTGCAAACAAGGGAGAATTCTAGGGTAGAAACAGCTGGGGACCTTGAGGGCCCCTGAGTGGTTTATGAGGGCCTCCCAGGGTCTGGGGAGGCTGAGAAGAAGAGGGAGACTTGCAGAGGCCTAGTGAATGGCAAAGCTCGAACAGCCAGCAGCGGGGGGGTCTGGGCTTGACAGTGGCCACTGGCCCCCTCTGCCCACCAGACCTCACAGCTCCCACCCTCAGCCTGGCCAGAGCTAGAGTCCACAGCATGTGCTGCCACAGAGCAGCAGGTTGCCCTGCATGGCCTCGCCACCACGTATGTCCCTGTCCTTGAGGATGCCTGGCTGTGCAGCACCAGAGTTCTGATCTGTGCATGTTGGACAGAAACCTTGCCATGGGTGACACACGTGGGCAAAGCGTCTGCAGCAGGCAGTGACAGTTGTTGGGGCTGACTGCCATGGGACAGGATTTCTTGTGGGTGCAGACCTAGCAACACCAGGCTCTGGGAGGTGGAGGTGGAAGATCTCGTGCCACCCATTGGGGTGAAAGTGGTGGGTCTCAAGCTGGGCACGCTGTCTCTTTGAAAGCTGCGCTTCAGCTCAGGCATGGGGCAGTCACAATGCTGCTGCCCACTGCCCCTCTGGGCAGGGCACACCTAGGCCTGGGCTGGAGCCATGCCCGTGGACCCCTGGAAGGGGAGCAGAGTTGCCCCACATGTGGCGGTTGGATGCCAGCGTCGAGGATGTTTGTTGACCGTTGGCCTCATCCTGCAAAGTGGAACCAAGGTGTCCCTGGGAGGTATCCCCAGGATCACCCCGGAGTATAGCCGCACCCAAAGAAAGTGACGCCAAGCCCCACATGCAAGCTCAAAGAACACGAACTAATAACAATAAATAGTTATTTGGCCACTTTTGCAGACACATTTGGGCTGCATTTCAGGCCATCTTACGGGCAGAAACTATTTTGAGGGTTCCCGAATTCCCAAACTGCATGTGAACCATCTGCAGGGTAGACATGTGGAGTTTCAAGCCCACAGTTTGTGGACATAAGTCTACAGCTGCCCTGGATCCCAAGGAGATAGGCACAGACCCCGCGTGGGCCCCGGTGCTGAGGTGGGCCTGGCCCACCTTGACCCCACACCTGGCTGGTGACCAGGGCAGATACCAAGGGCCACTGGGGCGTGAAGTCTGAGCACTGTGCTGAGGCAAGGCCGCTGGGAGCTCTGACCAGGAGCTCCGGAAGCTCGTGGACAGCCGTTCCTGGGGCATTGCGGGCCACACCATGCTTTTCCTTCTGTGTGGTGGGCCAGGTGTCCCAGGTGGTATTACCTTTGCTTCTGGGACCACTTGGTCCAAGCTCAATGTTTTCATCTCCTGCCTACAGGTTTTGGGGGGTTTTGTGTAGGTTCGGGTGCCTGGCTTGTTAGGTCTGTTACCTGAGCCTTACCCAGGGCCACCAGCTGCCCAGATTGCCTGGTCATCATTCCACCAACACTTTGTGGTCCCTTGGTCCGTCCTCCTTCCCCAGGAAATGTGCATGTGCCACCCTGCAGTGTGGAAAGCTCTTCTTGCATTGTTTCCTGCCCACCTTGGCATCCCATCTGGCTGTGGTCCCTGCTCACCTGTCACCTAGATGGGTGCTGCACCTGAACACCAGGTGGCCAGGGTAGGCTCCTGGGGGATGGCATCCACTCTGAATCTTCCACCTCCACCTGCTGAGGTTCTGGCCACTGCATGGGCGCCCTGGAGCATGTCACTCACCCTGGTTGCTGGGGTACTAAATCAGGACCGGATCCTGGCTCCTGGCCACCCCTATGACCAACTCATGAATGAACAAACGCTTCTACCCCTGCCCTTGCCTTCAGGGCTCTGTGGAGATCTGGGGACAGTGGAGGGCGTAGGAGTCAGGCAGATGCCAGCAGGACCCACCATGCAGCCCTGGGCATCAAGAGTCACCTTCACAATGATTCCAACCCACAGTGTACCTGGCACCATGTGGGCATGGGGCAGGACCCCCAAGTCTCACCCTCAGCCCTGGGACAGGACGGGACAGTGGCCAGGGCCACGGACCCTGGGGAGGGAGTCCTGCGCCCATCCAGGGGTGAGTACCAGATTCTCCATGTTTGAGAAAGGTCACTAAGGCTGTCACCCACCTCAGCAGCATCCAATCCCAGCAGGGTCTGAGAGCTTTGGGATTTTCGGGGACACAGGGCACCAAATATGTTGTTTCCATAATGACTGTCATTTTGTGCTTTGCTTTGTTTTATTTTGTTGTAGTGCCAGGGATTGAACTCAGGACCTTGTGCTTGCCAGGCAAGCACTTATTCCACTGAGCTATCTCCCCAGCCCCCTGACTGTTATTTTGGTTTGTGGAGGATGCGTCTCTGGGGGAGGCACCAGTACTACCTGTCTCCTCTGTATCTGGTGAGTATGAGGCCATAGGCCGACAGCTGTGCCTTCTGTGCTCACATTCCACTTGGGTGAGAGGCTGTGGCTCCAGCCAAGGCCTATAAGTCTGCCGGGTAGAGAGGCCTTCAGGGCGTGAGAGAAGGCTGCTGTCCGTGTTCGGGACAGGCCTGCTGGGCAACCCTCTCCCCACTGCCCAGAGACCTGCTTGGAATGTGTCTTTCCCGTAACAAGAGTCAGGACCCAGCCTGGCGTCCTCTGTGGAGCTGGCGCCGCTGCTGGATTCCTGCGGCTCCGCTACCACTGGTGGTTCTTGCCTGCCTTCTTCCCTGACAGACCCCCTCACTGACAAACACTGGCAGTGCACACTTTTCCAGCAGGCCTCACATTGGGGGTGGCCACAGCAACTTAGTGCTGACCGAAGCCGTTGGGGTTGGGGACGTCGCAGGGGGCCGTGGGCTTTGGGGGCAAAACCCAGTCACTGTAGTAGAGACCACATGCATGCGGCCACAAAGCCAAAAATATGTACTACCAGGACCTTTGAGAAAAGTTTGCCAGTCCCTGGTTCTAGCACACAGAGCAGTTGCCCGGGTATTAACAATTACGTCGCCTCATGGTGAGTGAGTCTGTATGTCTGACCTCCAACTCTTGATGACGTCTTCCCTGGGTGAAACCTCCAGGGTAGACTCAGGAGATTGGCGAGTAAGTCTCTGCCAGGCTTTCCACTCCCCTGTGTGGCTCCTCGCCTTGGATGACATTTCCTCAGCTGCCCAGACCCAGCCACCACACGGTGCTGGGGTGCAGGTGTTCTTGGCGTGGGCTTTGGAGGGAGCTGTGGAAAGGGCGCTCCGAGCCGTCTCTAATTCTGTGTGTGTGCTGTGCACGTTTTGCCCTTTCCCAGCAGCCCAGCTGTGAAGGTACTCGTAGCTTTCATGGAGGAACACTCGTGTTGTCCCTTCCATGTGAGGGCCTCTTCCAGAAAAGGGGTGACTGTCAGTCAGCCTCTGGCCGGGCAGCGGGCGGGGGCGGCGATTTCGGAGGAATGCAGCTCCTCAGCAGTTGGGCTGCTGGGAGACTAACTGGATTAGAGTCTGGGAAGCGCCGGCCCAGCCACTTGGGACTTCTCCCCAGCCCAAGGATGGGCCTCCCAGGGTAACCGGAAAGACCCCACCGGCTCTGCCCAGACCCACGAGGCCCGGGTGGGCAGGCTCCTTCCCAGGATGGCCGGTTGCCCGTCGGTCGGGTGGCTCCGGGGCTGCAGCTCTGCGTGTGCCACAGGCCCCAGGCCCGCCCATCTGCCTGCAGCAGACAGATGCTTTCAGGCAGGCTGACAGACCCGTGGCAGCCTACCAAGAGCCCCCAGGCCAAGCAGAGACAGCACTTCCTGACTTGTTTACACCGTCTCTCAAGCTGACTGGGGCGACACGCCACTCATCACTCAATCCCAGGTCTTCTTCTGAGCTCTCCTGGGGCTCAAAGCAGGGTACCCGGCAAGGATGTCCCCCAAGGACAGGTTTAAGGAGCATGGGCTGGATGCACTGACCTGGGATCCGGCAGTGGTGGCTGCCCCAGGGGATGCCAGCCCCACCTGTGCACACCCATGTATCTGAGAGCCCTCCAGCATGGGCTGTCACTGAGCCAGGTGGAACAACCTGCAGCCTGAGTCTCAGGCCTCTGGGTCCTCCTGAATGTTGGCATCTGCTTGGGGGCCTCTAGGACCCTCCTGAGCCCTCCAGTCATCCTCGTCCCAGCCAAAGCACCAAGGGACCCCGATTGTCCTTTCCTGTTCCCGATGACTCCAGTCGCAGTGCTCCCTTCCTAGGCCACCTGTCCTCATCAGCCTGAGCATGGGTCTGAGTGTAGCCTGTGGGCTCACACCCAGCTCGAGAGCGTGAGTGTGACTGGGGGCATACTGTACCTGCCCAGCTGTATTCTCACCTGTGGGGCAGAAATAGCAACACCCATCTGACCAGGCTGCAAAGGCCCAAAGTGGGAATGGCTGCTGTGGCTGGTGAAGTCAAGAGCAGTGATGCCACGCCCTGCCCACGGGTGTGGTCTTTGGGATCAGTGTCATAGCAGGTGTCTGCATCATGCAGGGGCTCCAGGGCCTCACCAAGTAATGGATCACCGTGGGCCGAGGCAGCCAGCGCCCCAGGCCGTGTCCGGCTCAGGTGGCCACCTCTCATGGAGGCAGGGGTGTTCATTTAACGAGCATTTACGTCCTTAAGAATGCAGAATGGGAGGCACCCAAGAAGAATGAAGATGCATTCTGCACTCCCCATGAGCAAGGGGACCCTAATGTGTCATAAATGTGGGTGGATAAAAACAAAAACTGAAAAGCAAAGCATCAGAACTCACTCTGCGCTACGCTGTGAGCCTCACCACAGCTGTCCAGCTGCTCCAGGCCTGGCATTCCCAGAGAGGCCGTTAGCTTCCTGCCTGCCTTTCCACCACAGCCTCTTTCGGGAGGCACCGGCAGCAGGCTTGTGTGAGCCACGGGTCAGTGGGTCGGTGGCTAGGGCTATGAGGGGCCCTCTGCCAGGAACCCGGCCGGTCCACCCAGGGTTCCAGAACCTGTCCTGAAATTTATTCCTTCATTTGGAACATGGACTGCATGGCTAGATCCGGGAGTCACCACGCTTGGCGCTGAGAGTCTCTTGGAGATTCTACCATCCCAGTGGACTTCCCAAAGCAGCGATGGGCTGCCCCCGGGAGGACTGGAAGGTGGGGGCTGTGCAGCAGGCAAACACAGGCCCTCTGCAAAGACGCCCCTGAGCCCTGCCATGGTAGTGGGCATCGGGAGGCCCAGAGAGCCAGGGCACCCATGGGAACAATGCCACAGGACAGGTGCCACGTGTGCCAGCCACAGGACAGGTGCCACATACGTCAACATGGGAGAGGTGCCTATGGGATCCTAGGAAGCCACCCGCTGCTCCCATCACTGTACCAAGTCAGTCCCCAGGTAGCCCAACCTCAGTGGCTCACAGCTTCTGTGCCTGCTGCCTGGTGGAGGTCCTGCCCCAGTCACTGAAGGGTTGGGCTGCCAACCCCTCCGGCATCCCACCTGCAACTCTTTGGCTGTTCTCATTAAAGGGACCGGTGTGGTGGACGTTCTGGGCCAGGTGGGCTCTGTAGTCCCATGCTTCCATGCCCGGGGAAAGAACTAGAAAATAGCCTCCTCTCCCCCTCCCCACCACTCTCCTGGTCCCCTCCCCTCCACTCCCTCTTCCTTCTTTCTCCTTCTCTTCACTCTGCACATTTTCCCCGTGCTGGAGACTGAGAGTTACAATTTTATAAATCCCCAGTCGTTCATTCAATGACCTCTAAATGGGTAGGTGCCACATTTAGGGAGTCAGTTTAATATAATTCAGTTACTCTCAGAGCAGGAACATGTGTCCTTTGGGAGGAGCTATAGGCTGAGTCGCCCATGCAAGCAGGGAGGACCACACTAAGCCCCGGACTCCAAGCCTGGGCCTGACTGGGTTCCCAGCTCTCCGTCTCTGGCTGTCCTCCCAGCTCTCCTGAGACTTAGGCGAAAACCCGCTGTAGCACACGCTTAGGCCCAGAGCTTTACTCACATGCCTGCACGGAAAGAGACTTCCCGGCTTGTTGCACCAGTGGGCACCAGCGCAGACTGATCTGAGTCAGCCACCTTGTCTGAGCTGTGTTGGAGCCAGTGGCCCCAGCCTTCCTGCTGCCTCAACAAGAGGAAGCCCTCCTCACATGCTGGAGCCGAGGCAGGTGGTACCTGTGAGCATCTGCAGGCACCCACCAGAGAGCAGTCCCAGCCCGTGACAGGGTGCGTTCTGGTCAGACCTTCACCCTGTCGCTCGAGGGATGCCCCTTTCTGGTACTTTGGCTCTGAGGACTCCCACTGCTCCCTGTGGAGCTGGTGGTTCCAGTGGCACCCACTCTCTCTCTGTGGAGCTTTGCATGGGTGCAGCGTGACCATTGTGGGGAGCTCACCCCGGGCCTGGGGGAGATGCAGAACAGAAAGGAGCAGGCACTGGGAAACATGGGGGAAGCAGCATCTGCAGTGACCACACAGCTCCGCAGCAGAGCCCCTCCTCCCTGGGCCAATGTGGGCCGGCACTCAGTAGGGGCCCTGTGTCTGTGTCCCTGGAGCAGTCAGCAGAGAGGACCGTGACAGCAACCACCTTGTTCCGTGGCTGTTGGAACCAGAAGGCCCCCAATCGGTGTGGCTCAGAACCGGATGGCTGTTTCTTAGCAGCTCAGCTGCGCACACCACATGCCTGCCCAGGGCTCTGGCTGGTTACAACATCCTCCCCTGCCTAGTCCATCGGCAGGAGGTCTGGGACAGAGGGAAGCCTCTTCTGTGTGGGGCTCTGCTGCTCATGAGGTGTGCCGGCCATTCCTGTCCTGTGTGTCCTGCAGTGTGACTGGCACACCCAGGGTCACCTGCCAAGCCAGCCCAGGACATGGGTCCTTAACCTGGTGGGACTCAGCACAACGTGGGGCTCAAGGCAGGGAGGTGGACCCTGGGAGACAGGCCAAGGGCAACATGGGTGTGATCACACATTTTAATATTTGGCAATTTTTCCCTGGGTCCAGATTTTTTCAAAATAATAAGAAATCACAGAGAAGAAGCAACCAGAGTGTCCGTGGAGTACTGTGTTTGCAGACGCTGAGCAGCGGTGTGCTAAAGATGCCTTGTGGAACCAAATCTGTGCTTCCTGCATTCCCTCCCCGACCAGATGGGCCCCTCAGATGCGAGCTGCCCTGGGCCAGCACCCAGACTGCCCCAACAGCTCAGACCCTGGTGGTGGCCCTGCCTTCTGCTATGGGCTCACCTGCTATCGCAACCTGGTTTGGTGGCCCAGATGGCCCACACCCCAGAAGATGTGGCTGTGGGCTCCACCGTGAGCTGCACGCTGGGCCACACTATCGCAGCAGCTTCTGAAGAGGAGGCAGTGGCGAGCCCGCCAAACCTGATGTCACTTCTCAGGAGCTTCTGGAGGTTGAGCTACAGCTACGTGAGACCGGAGCACCCCTGCGACTCTGAGATCAAGCAGTTTCTGTAGTGCATGCAGAACCAGGCAAAGCGCTGAAGCTGCACAGGATGGCACACAGCCTCCTCTACACAGGAAGTACACACTGAAGACCTGGGAAGTTGAGCCGAGCAAGTTACTTCAGCATGAATGTTCTTAAGGCAAGAAGTGCAAAACCATTCAAGTCCAGCTCCCTGTAGCTCCAGCGCTTCAGAACGGCCATGAAAGAAGGTGTTCCCACCACACAGAGGGGCCAGACTTGGGACACATGTGGCCTCCCTAGGCCAGCTGTGTGGATGTTATTAATTGGAATAAAGTGATTTGTGGTTGAAAAAAAAAAAATCAAAGAGGTTTAAACAACCGAAGCCAGAACAGTGCCCCGGCCGCAGATCTGTACTACCCAGCCCCCGCAGCTGCCTACTGAGGTGGAGGTGGGGAGTTCACGTGGCTTAGGCAGAGGACCAGAGGTGGCCCTCCGGGGCTGTGTGGTGCCAGCCTGCAAGGCCATGCCTTGGGCAGACTGGGCTCTGAGCAGAAAGCAGGGCAGTGGGGCATGGTTAACCTTCAACCTTGGTTCTGCATTTTCATTGGAAACTGCAACCCGCGGAAGCAGGGCCACAGGCAGGCCTGGAGCTCCCCACACCTCTGCACCCACCCTGTCCTGCATCAGCCAGGCACAGCATTGCTGTCACCTCTGTCACATTCACATGGAGACTGAGACTGAGCTGCGGTCTCTGCAGATGTGACAGCTGTGTGGCTTAGGACAGCCCCAGTAGGACATGACCAGAGCCTTCTAAAAGAGGGCCTCAGACCCAGATGCACCAAGAGGACAGCAACAAGGCCCTTAGAACCACCTGCACAGCTGGGGGTGGCAGGAAGGACCCCCAGGTCATCCTGAGGGGCAGCATGGCTGGTGCCATGCACACAGACCTCAGCCTCCAGAGCCAGGGACTCGGTCCACTCCCACCACCCAAGGCTGGCTCCTAGAAAGCAGCCTGTGTGCAAATGGAGCTGGCAGTCCCCACCAGGAGCCAATGGCACTGAAGGGTCTGCAAGCAGCCTGTCATTCCTGGCTCCAAGCCCCGGCACAGACCCCACAGGAAGAGGAAATGCAGGCCGGCAGCTATACTCCTGCCTCGGCTTTGCCCCATGGGGACATCATTAAATAAATCATAAGCCGAGGCAGCCCAGGGTCCCAGTGTCTGTCCCAGGCCTACTCTGATGGACAGCTTTCAGAGGATGGGGTGGGGGTGGGGCCTCTGAACCTTGGGCCTGCAGGACAGGACAGGAGCCTGACTCAGAGAGCTGATCAAATTAGCATGCACAGCTGTCCAAATCATGGTCCTGAAACCGGAGGACCCATGCTGGGAGAGGTCTTCTTGCTAAGGACAACATTGTGGAAACAGATTCACCCTTCCTGGGAAGTGGGGAGAAGGCCATGGGGAGGGAATGGCTTTGGAGCTGACACCCCGGAGGGCTGCGTGGAGCAGTGCTCTTGGCAGGAGTGTTGGGTGGAAAGGGCCAGACCCCAGGCTAGAGGAGGGGTGGGAATGCCCCCAGCATCACAGGGTTCAGTACACCTGGCAGAAGGGCCGGTGCTGGGCTATTGCGGCTGGAGGCTGAGGGTGATGGGGGCGGGAGAATGTGTGCTGGGTGCTGCTGCCCAGGGGCTGGAGGGTAAGTTGACCATGCCTGCCCCTCAGCCCCCACCCCAGGGCTTGGCAAGCAGCTCTAGGGGGCTGGGGTCAACATCTCAGAGGCATTGGCATCCTGGGCAGGAAGACTTTGATGACCATTATTACCAGAGAGTGGCCCCGATGCATCAAGGAGATGAACCCCCACTTCCTTGGTCCTTGGCGCTGTGCCCTTGATGAAGGACTTCATCAGGACACACACACAGCAGAGTGCCGTGGAGAGAGTGAGTGGAAGCAGGGGACGCCACGCAGGTGCGCGCCCAGGAACCGTGGTGCTGCCAAGTCCCGCTGACATTCCACTTAGGGGTGACTCTGGCATGTCAAAGCCTCAAAGATCATTCCAGGATCCTCTGAGGAGGCCAGGGCTTCCTCAGGACCTGTACCCTGCAAGACTCTAAATCAGATCTCCACCCAAGGAAAGAGGGCATTGGCCAGGGCTCCAGGTAACACTCTGCCCACAAGTGCCTGTTCTACTGAGCTATCGCCCCAGCCCTCGGTGTCTTTCTTTACTTAACTGCAACGCACATTATTTTGGACTCCCATATCCCCACTTTGTCCCTCAGGACTGCTAGTGTCTGTCTGCCTAATGCAGGGACAAGGCACAAGGACCCAGTGACCAATGGCACTGGTGTGCCAAGGCTGCAGAAGCAGGGCCTGGGTCATTCTCAGGAGGAGAGGTGCACAGAGGCCTCCAGGCAGCGTCTGTCTGTGCCTGAGTGAGGAGCAACCTGGGGCAGGCCTATCTTCAGGACCTGAGCGTTGATAGGACAACAAGAGGGTATCACCTAGGGAACCCACTCTCAGGCCTTGCAGGAACATGGACCCCCCAGGGCCTGTGTGCCTCTCTGGCATCCTGCATGGGAGCCAGCTCCCGCCCTCCTCTCCCCAGGCCAAGACCTGTCCAATACCAGGGCCACTAACCATGTGGTGGAGGGTAGAACAGGGAGCCAAAGGAAGGCCTGGGGGAGCAGCTTCCCACCCCGCATGGAGGCCATGCGCCTTCCTCACAGTGAGGACTTCCTGTCCCTGAAGCCGTCTTGATCATGCCCAGCTCTCAGTGCCCATCATCACTGCTGCAGTGCACAGCGGAGCCTGCCTGCTTCCCCCTCTGTCTTAGCAGCACCCTCTCCCTCCGCTGGCCCTGTATGCTGAGTACCTGCCTGCCCCAGATCGTGGCTTTGCTCCACCAGAGGAGAAGAGGGGGCAGCCTTTGGACCTGCAGCACCTCCCAGGCACCTCCAGAGGAGGCTTTGTGGGATTTCTCACCCACATGACCCCGCCCCCTAAGCGCCTGCACTGGCGCCTGTCCCGGCCGGCTCTGCCATCTCTCCACCTCTGGCTCATCTGCCTTCCCTCGCAGCTCAGGATGGGCTCGGGCTCCGGGCAGCTCCTCTGCAGGGCCCACCCGGCAGACACAACCCATCCCTCCTTCCTGTGCTATGGCCTTTCCCTCGCCTCTCCTCGCCTCTGCCTCCCTAACAGCCTCAGCTGTTCCTGAGCTGGGGAACCGAGGGGATCTTCAAGCCAGAACTGTTTGCTAAGGGATAGCGCAAGCTTGTCCAGCCACTCTGTGCCAGGTTCCCAGAGGGTCTGCAGGGAACCTGGTGGACTAGAGGTGACAGGGCTGCTCTGTGTGGACTGGAGGGGACAGAGGGCTCTAACCCGAGCTGGCAGTGGTGCATGAGCCGTACTCCCCAGCTATGGGGCCCATCAGGTCTCCAGACAGAACTGGACTTTTGCCTCAGGTGAGAACCTGCTGTCTGCCCCCCTGGGGTAATCCTTGCACATCCATAGCCCTGTTACTTCCCCTAAGTCCTACAAGATTGGCATCAGTGCTGTCTCTGGACAGGCACAATCTCAGGAATCAGAAAGGAGGAGACTGCCCCGAGGTCGCCCAGCTCCCCCTGCTTGCCCTATGTGGCCAGGCTGATGTCCACATGTCCCTGGGCCATTGGGCTGTCCCCGCTTTCTGGGCCCCCATGTGGGAGGTGCTTCCCCAGGCCCCTAAATATTCACAGAATCAGGAGTAGATCCAGAGGCCACCTGCTTTGTAACCAGCACCCTGAAGGGCAGCTCAGACCCGTGGCCTCTCTGAGTCCAGGAAAGTTGGCGGACCCCAGGGCCCCTGGAGTGAGTTTTCCTTCTGTGTTTGCCATTGGCTTCCATCCCATCCCACATCAGACAGGTGACAGAGGACAAAGAAACCCAGAGGGAAGGACAGACCAGCGGAGCTGTGGATTGTGAGCCAGCAGAGGAGGTAGTGCCCCGATGGGGCCAGAGCCCACCTGCTGTGGAGCCCTCGCGTACAGAGCTGGGCCCGGTTCCTTCTGAACTCCTAGCAGCCTTGCCCAGCACCGCCTTTCCGTCAGTGCTAGCTCTGAGTCCAAGGCCTCGCCTACCATAGGCAGTCCACATGCCCTCTCCGTTTTATTTGGAGACAGGCCTGGACTAGCCCCCAACTCATCTTCCTGCTTCAGCCTCCTGGGTAGGCGAATAAGCCGCCATCCTTCATTTGTGACCGCACTGTCGGCAAGTTTGGAAATGTATGAGACCGAAGATACAGTTGGCCTGAGCTCATTTAGCCTCTCCCCGCCTCCTATTTGAATAAAGAACACAATGAGAAACTTCAAGTCAGGCTCACTGAACCAGTGCCGACAGAACCAGCGTGCAGTTCCAATAAACCAAGTGGGCTGGGTGGAGCAGTGTGGAGGGGATGCGGGGGGAAAGCTCGGCCTTAGGCCAAGGGGACAGCAGCCGCTGGCTGCCCACCAACGGTGTCCCTGGAAGCGCTGGATTTCAGTCTGAGCTCTTCCCACATAAGAGGAGTGAGCCATCCAGAGTATAAAATCTCTTGTTCAGGAGACAAGGCTTTGTTTTTGCTTTGCTTCTCTGCGACAGGGTCTTGCTGTATAATTGAGGCTGGCCTTGAACTCATAGCACTCCTCCTGCCTCTGCAGAGATGGTATTTTTAAATCTAAACACCTGGATGGCCCAGGGTGGCTCCCAGGTCACCTGTCCCCCACCCTCTGCTGTGGCAAGGTGACAGCTCAGGCTGTGGCGTCAGTGGGCCATCCTCGGAGGCCAGCTGCAGGGAAGGGAAGGACAGCTCTGCGGAGGTGACAGCTGACTTCCATTGTTTGAAGTGGACCTGCCTTTGTTCCCCAAGTTGTTCCTAAGTAGCCGCGCTCCCAGCAGCTGGACTTCAAAGACACTGCACAGGCTGGTGGGGCGGCGGCCGCTCTGTCATGCGGGGAGTGGGTTTACTCGAGCTTCGCATGCTGATAAGGGCGTCTGAAGAGGCTCACTGTAAATGCTCTCACTGCAGACAATTTATTGGGCGGTCCTGGCCAGCCCATTAGTCATGGACTATTAGGAGACTTTTCAGACATTGTTTTTAAACCTTCTCTTGAACTCCATTAGCCTTGAACTCCACACAGGTTGCAGCAAGAAGGGTGGGTGCAGAGGGTCACCTGGTAGCCGAGTGGCCATCCCCGGGCAGATATTTGCAAGGATGGCCCAGGCTGGCGCCAAGGGGGTTGGGGAGGGGGTGTGGCCTGCACCAATCAGCCCCCACTGTCTGGGGGTCCCAGAGAAGCTGTGCCTCTGGGGGCACAGAGGGTCGCAAGGGACTTTCAGAGAGGGCAGCGCCAGCCTCTCCCACTGGGCAGTCCCTGGTTTTCTTGCCTCAAGGCCTGCATCCTAGGACCCTCTTGGTCCTAAGTAAAGTGGCTGCTCACCCTCCTGGCCACCCCCAGATTCAAAGGCCGCCATGCAGTCTGCTGTGTGGGTTCTCAGTGTGAACTGGTCAGACCCAGGGACTGTTGTGCCAGCTCTCTGTCACCATCTCCGTCAGAAGCCATCCCAGTTATCCATGGATAGGCAGAAGTGCCATCTCGCAGCCACTGGGCAAACCCTCCCTGGCCGAGGCTGGCCGTGGGTATGAGGCAGTATACATGCCAGGTGAGGCCAGGCCAGCTGTGGGGAACTTTGGGCTGTCCCACCTATGGGAGCCCTCTCCATAGGCCCAAGGGTTGTGGTGACAGCTGAGGGGGTCGCCAGGGCTTCTGTGCACCTGGGGTTGCTGTAGATTCCTCATGAAGAACACAGGAAGTGGTCATCACATGCAGGGAGCACAAGCCGCAGAACAGAGAAGGAATAAACGAACTTGCTCACCACGGAACAGCCGAGAAAGGAGCCATGCCCGGATCCAGGCCAGGCCAGGTGCCACCTGCCCCTGTCTTCTTGACTGTCCAGGGTGATGCAGCCCACACCCAGCTGTGCCCAGCACATCTGCATTCTACTCGGCTTCTGTACCTCCCAGTTCTGTGGTCCAGGCCAAAGCCCCAAGCCTGTGCATGTCTCAGTTGCCCCTTCAAGAACCACACTACAGGTGACCTCTTGGAGTCAGACAGCTGTCTTCTGCTTTCTGGACATGGTGGGGGGCAGCCAGAGCTGCCGCTGAGGTGACCCTGGCCTGGGAGCCCCCACCTAGGCCCATTTCTAGCTCCTTTTCATGATCTTCCTGGCCTCTCCTGAGAGATGCTGTGCCATCCGAGGGGCCTCCATTACCCTCTGATCAGTCTGGCCCCTCCCAGAGGGGAGGAGAGGAGCAGGCACCCCCAGCATGCACCAGACCCAGGCACTCCTGGCATCACTTTTGGGAGCGGGGCAGGTACAGACGCTGAAAAGTGACACTTGGGCCTGTGTAGCCTGCTGAGCCACTCATGTCTCACTCTGCGTTCCCCACTGTTCCTCACGCACAGCCCTGTTCGCGGAAGAGGGGAGGGAGCGAGGCGGCACCTGCTGCCGATCAGGTTAGGTAGGACCTATTAAACATTTACCGCCCATTTCCTGTACATGGCTGGCGAGGCCGGCAGGAAATTCGGAACAAATTAAACGGCAGCTGCAATCCCTCATGCCTTAGTGCTACGCAGCATCGTAAAATGTGAGGGGCAGATCTATTAGGGACAGGCTGGTTTCATCAAGGAAGTGTCCCCTCCCCAGCCCCTGTCCATCAGGACCTATAAAGTGGAACTGGCCAGGGCGCATCCCCTGCCACCTCCACCCACGCGGCCAGCGCGCGGGGTGGCTCCCCTCCCCGCCGTTCCCACACCATTTCACATGTGGCCCGAGAGGGGCACTTCCTGCCGTTATAAAAAGCAAAACCAAGACCCCAGCGAAACAGCCTGTGCACAGAACACCCAAGTTGACAGTGTGAGAGAGAGAGGCCTAATCCATTCCATATGACGGGCAGCCGTGGCCTGCAGGGGCGGCCAGCCCCGGGGAGAATTCCAAGCAGCCCCTCAGCCGCCCCCGCTTGCGTCCCTGACCCCCCTTCTCCTATGGGGCCTTCAAAACAGGAGAGAAATATTCCGAGGAGCATGCCCTGGCTTTAAACTGATTACTACTATGCATTGTTCTCCCTCCACTCTGAAAATAAACTCTAGGCAGCATTAATGCAAATACAATATAAACACACTCGTTCCTAAGTTTTCAGCTCTCCTGGGTGTGTTTGGGCTTGCTCCCTAAGGTTACGGTTTAGCTTGATGTGAGAACCAGATGCGCCTCCAGTTGGGAGCCTTACAGCCAGCCGTGTAAACAGCCAGCAGTCAGATGGCTGGGGCGAGGCACCCCAAGAGCATGCCCTGGTAGCCGTTTCTGCTCTGCCCCGCAGGCCGAGGAGGAGGGTTTGTGGGGCTACCCTCTGAGGGTGGCACAGCAAGACCATCAGTCTCCCCTCCAAGGTCTGAGAAAGAGATGCAATTATCAATGGCCGGATCTTGCGAACCAGTGAGTGGAACGGCTCCGAGTGGTAATTCTAGTGCATTTCGGCCGCACTTCCATTTCTGGGGCCAGCCTGTGATGCTGAAGGAGCCCACACTTTTGTGCAGCTCGTCCTGGCCAACCCCAGCAAACAGAGCAGCCCCTTTGCAGGGCTTCGCAGCCCTCGCCTGCTGTCCTTATCATGTCCAGAATAGAAGCTTCCTCCTTCCTGCTTCCTGCTTCCTGCTCCCCTGTTCCATAAGCCATTCTCCAGGGGAGGTGCTAAAAATGGAAAGGACGGGATGAAAGGGTGGCTTGGAAGATTTATTCCAGCCCATAAAAGTCTCTTCGGTCTCTGCAGACAGAACCGTCGCTACTACTTGAACCTAACTTCTTCCTGAGCGGTCAATCTGAATTTTGCCTGTAATTCCACCGAAACCTATGAGGCTAACCATTTACGGGCTGGTTGTTCTGGATGACTTGACAAATTAGTATAGTAAATTTTGGGTGTCTTAAGTACTAAATTAGGTCATTTGTTTAATGAGCCAACCCCCTGGCCAGAGCCTGACCCCGGCCCACTCGGGTGGGTTCACATGGAGTTCCAAGGCGGGGGCCCGGGCTCTCCCATTTGTCTTTTGCTTCTAGAGAAACTGCTCTGGAATCAGGGCTGGAAATCCAATCCCCACCTGACATGGATTGTTTGGGAACGGCTACAGCGAGTTCTCCTGCCTCAGCTTCTCACCTTCTTTGGCATTCTCTCCCAACATCTGTCCTCATGGTGGCCCTTGCCTTGCCCACACTGAGCCCGGCTCAGGAACCCATGTCTGCTATCGTGGCTCTCACAGAGAGAGGCTAAGGCCAGAGCTCCCTCAAGCCCTGCCTGGGCAACTTAGCAAGGGCCTGTCTCAAAAAAATAAAAAATATGGGGCCCAGCGGGATAGCTCAGTGGTCTAAAGCGCCTGCTTGGGAAAGCTTGGGCAGCTTCAGGGACCGCGGTTCGATCCCCGGCACTACAGGCTACGCCAGCCCTGCCCTCGAGGCGGGCTGAGCTGGCCATAAAAATGAGTGAATAAACAAAGTCTCTGAAACAAGAAAAAAATAAATAAATAAAATTTTAAAAAAAGAATTCTTTAAAAAAAATAAATAATAAATCTCAGCACTTGGGAGGCTGAGGAAGAAGGATTTTTGGGCTACAACAGTGAGCTCAGGGCCAGCCTGAACAGCATAGAGAGACCCTGTCTCAAAAAGACAAATAAATAAATAGATAGATAGATAGATAGATAGATAGATAAATAAATAAATAAATAAATAAATAAATAAATAAATAAATAAATGGCTAAGATGGAGGAGTAGCGCAGCACATAGACAGGCCTGGAGTTCAAATCCTAGAGCAGCGAAAAGAAAAAGAAAAAAACATCAAAGGCCAGAAGAAGTGTGTGTTGAGTCCACACCTCACGTCATCTCTTCCAGCCCTCGGCCACCCCGAGAGCTGGTGCCATGGGGAGCCTCCTTTACCAGAGGAGAAAATAAATCGAGACCCCGGCTCCCCCAGCACCCTTGCTCACCCACACTAACTTTGCGCTGCCCATTAATATTTATCAAGGCCTCGAGGCGTGGCACTGGCGGCTCAGCTGATCCAGCTGCAGGGCTGCTGTGTCCGGGCACTGTCCCGCCCGTGGGCCTCACATGTTAAGCAGTGCAACAGAACACCCCCAAAGCTGGGCCAACGCACACCTGAGGCACAAAGGGCTGAGAAATCAGCTCCGTCTCAAAAATTCCCTGCATTATGCATGTGAATTCCAAGCCTTGTAAGTGATATCCACATGCCGTGACTTCTGCCTCCAGTGTAGTGCATGTGTATGCACGCATACGAGCTCGCCGCCTTTGGCGTGCAATGCACGCAGCTGCTTATGGCCCACGGCAGAACGCCTGCGCTTCCCAGGCTCAGGGACAGGCAGCATTAGAGTCAGGCATAGCATTAAACCTGGGGCACACTAGCTGTCACATTGCCTTGGGACCCGCCATGTACACAGGGGACCCTCACTCAGTGCTTGCTGGCTTGCTAAGTGTTGCCTTGAACTTTCTGAAGATCCTGGTTGGTTCCTGTGGGCTCTGCCCACACAGGGTCGTGAGGCCGTGTAGACGCCTGGGGCTGACTACATTCCCTGGGAACCAGCAGCTCGGCCCAGTCCTCCCTGGCTTCCGCCTTAGCCCAGGGCTCCAGCCCAGCGTCTTCGCCCCTTTCAATAGCTCCTCAGCACCTGTCCTTCAGCAGAACCAGCAGCCCCCAGCCCTGTGGGCACCAGGGGAAGTCCTCCTCCTCCTGCTGCCCTGTGGCTCAGAGCATCCACCCTGGTGGCAGTGTGTCCTTCAAGGCTGTGTGACATTTCTTCATGGGATCCCTAATGACTAACTGCTTGGCTGCCCCAGGAAGGCAGCCCCTGGCTTTGCTTTCTCCCTTCGGCTCCCTGTATATCACTGGAGGTCACGCAGCCCAGTGCTTAGTGCAGTGAGCAGGACCCCCAAAACACTTAGCTGGGTCCATCTGCCAGGACACTGGTGACTGCCTGCTGCAATGGGGCAGTGGGTGCTTCCCAAGGCCCACACCCTCCAGAACCCCGGGTAGCAAACCTGGCTCTTTGTCAGCTCAAGGGTTCTCATCTGGCCCTGTGAGGCTGCTGAGGGGTCACTGGCAGTGCGCCACTCTCTGCTTGCAGGGCAGTCACCTGCCAAGCTCTGGTGATCTTTGCGAAGTGGAAGATGGGGAGCAGGGACAGCATCCTGACCCAGAGTCAGGTCTGGGCCCAGCCAGGGGTTCTCTGCCCTCCTGGCCCCATGGACTGGTAGGGAAGCCCCTCTGCACCCCACCCGTGCACAGACCTCCCTTCTTCCCTGAACTTTGCCTGCTGTGGGGGCGGCCAGCTTCCTTTGCCTCTGCGGCCTGTCGGGTTTCCATTAGGCCAGGGAATCACCACAGGAAATGAGTCCAGGAAAGGAAGGCTGTGATTTCTCTTTCAATTTTGAATACCAGATTTATTATTATTTTTTAAATGACAGTGCCCCAGCTGTGCCAGGTCGGCAGGAATGCAGACAATGTGCAACTCAAAACGCAGGAGGAGCAGCTGGTGCCTGCGCACAGAAACACACGGAGGACTCCAGGCTGTCCCCAGTCCAGGGGCACCGGCTGTGAGGGGGCAGACAGAGCATACAGATAAATTTGCTCCCTAGAGAGCAGGAGCCACGGTCACTACCCCTCTGTGGTGCCTGCCATCCGCAGTCCCTAACAGGCCTATGTGACTCTCCTAGCAGTAGGGAGGGGGAATTCTCCTTGGAGCCCATTTTATAGAGGAGGAGAGTGAGGTACAGAAGTTAAATCACTGTTCCCAGGTCATACGTGTCCAGTAGATGTGTGGAATCTGTGAGAGGTATACATCAGGGAGTTCCTGGCAAGGACAGCACATGCCAGCCAGCAAGTCCTCAGGAGGACAAAGCTCTGTCCCCTGCTCTGAAAGCTTCCAGCTGATCCAACCCGCCCTCCCAGGTGTTCTAGAACGACTTCGTCCCCTGAGGCAGTGCCCACAGCTTTGCCAGCACCTGCAAAGCCTCTTAGAGCCTTACGCCTGAGTTTCTGGGGATAGCCAGCTCCAAGTTGACACAGCTGCCAACCACAGAGGTCAAGACCAGAGGGCACCCTGGGGGCTTGGCGCCGAGATCCACCCAAAAGGCTCCATATTGCCCTGGTGCTCCTCAGTCCATGGGAGCTGGGGAGCACTTTCAGGACTACAGCGGACCTGGGCAGGAAGTAGAGATGCACCTCCCGCCCTGCTCTGCCTCAGCCCGGCCTCCCTGGTGCCCAGCATCTTCCGGGCAATGACTGAATCAACCCTGGCACTGTGCTATGAGCCGGAGCACCCGGGTGACTCCAGGCTGCCCTCCAGGTGCCCCGTGTTCTTGGGTTCAGACCTGTGTCCTATGGCTCGTCCACACTGCCAGATGCCATGATGGCCACCACCCCCACTTAAGGTCCACAGGCCACCCCTTCCCTGGGCCTGGAAGACACGCACCGGCTGCCTCCAACAGAGCTTCACAGCTCCCTGAGTGTCACCTGGCTGGCATCTTGTGCATGGACAGTGCCTCTGTGTCTTGCCAGGGCATAGAGCTCATTTTGTTCAGAGCTGAATAATATTCTCTTGTCTGGTGGAGCCCAGCTTACAGCCTCCACCCAGGGAAGAACATATCCAAGCTGCTGTCCATGTTTGCATGCTGGTGTACACAGATCATGTTTTCTGCCTATGGGGGCAAATACCAAGGAGCGTGGTCACTGGACTATGGGCCACTAGCATTGTCCTACCTACTTTTCATTGCAAGATGCCCCACAACTACGGCTAAAGGAGGAAAGGTTTACTTAGCTCACAGCTGGTAGAGGTTTCAGTCCGCAGTCGGCTGGCTCCAAGGCAGGGTGGTACATGACAGGTGGCCCGACAGAGGAGAGACAGCCCGTGGCAGTGCATGCGGAAGGCAGAGCAGGCGGAAGGCAGAGCAGACGGAAGGCAGAGCAGACAGCCTCCCCCTTCCATATGCCATCAAAGCCATACACCTGTGGACTGGCACCTCCCGTGCCATTAACCACACCCTTAGCCCCAACCTCACCTCCAGTCCACACTCACACACCCTAATGCAGCCACCTTCCAAACTCCCCACCTAAGACCCCATAGGGTCATGGGGTGGGGGCGTCTAGATCCTAGCCATAACCAGCATGCTTCATTTTGTAAGAAATGGGGCTTTCTACCAGAGTGGTCATGAAATTCTCAGTGATCCTGTCTTAATGACGTCTCCCTGTGCACCTATAGGGGGGACCTAGCCCATGAAGTGGGCAGAGCAGGGCAGGTGTACAGGTGGCCTCAGTGCACACACGCTGTCACTGTATAGCAGCTGCCCCAGCAGGTGTGGTTCCCCAGGTAGGGGTCAGTGGGGTGGGTCTCCCCAGCCTGTCCTCTTAGGGCTTTAGGGCCATCCAGCCCAGCCCTGGGCTGAGCTCCCGTCATGGCCAGCTCGGCTACTTGAATGCTACCAGTGTCCGTCCCGCAAGGCCTGCTGGGGCTGCGGAGGTCGCTGGGGAGGAAGCCACGCAGTTGCTTCCAGACCAGTGTTTCTCAGTTGGGGTCAGGCTGGGAGTGGTGGCAAACATCTGCAATACCAGCCCGTGGGAGGCTGAGGCAGGAGGGTTGTTGTCAGTTCTTCGAGACCAGTCTGAGCTATGAACTGAGCTCACGACCAGCTTGAGCTACATAGTAAGACCCTGTCTCAAAAAGACAGAAAAAAAAAAAAAAAAACCAAAACCAAAACAACAACAACAAAATCTGTGTAGGATTAAAGCGCCTGCAAGCAGGTACAGGGGCCAGGGGTTGATCCCCAAGCTTGCTGTGCTGGCCCCGCCCCCACCCCTGGGGCTCACTTTGATGGCAATTGAGACTGGGTATTGTGGCCTGGGCCTATAATCCCAGTTCTTGGGAGGCTGTAAACAGGTGGATCACTATGAGCTTAATCTCGTAGTGAGACCCTGAACACTTTGTAGACCCTTCCCTAAATACTAAATAAATAAATAAATAAATAAATAAATAAATAAAAATTTAAAAATCCACATGAGCCTCCAAAGCCAGCGCCCTTCAGGGCCACCTCTCTGGCTCTCCCGTGGGCCACGAAGCCAAGGCCGCTTCCTGGTGTGTGCCAGCCCAGGGGCATTTACTGCTGCCCAAGAGATTCAGACCAGGTTCCTGAGTCCCTGCCCAACACCGGAGGGCCGGCGTGCACTGTGGGCCCGGGGAAGATCTCATTCCCTCCCACGTGTGGGTGATGTGTGAGACCAGGCCGTGGGCTGGAGCTGGAGGCTGGAGGCTGCAGGCCAGCCCCGCACCCCATGGGTCCAGATCCGCAGCCCTGCGTGTAACAGCTCCCTCAGCACGGTGAGAGCCACGAGGCTCTGTTCCATGGTACCAGGAACAGTGGCCAGCTGGTACTTCCGGGGCCTCGACACCCTCGCACCCTGGTCTCTGTGCAGTGACCAGCCGCCACCTCGAGCCAGGAACAGCCTTCTTCACAGAAGCCACCCTGGCTCCCACCATCCCGTCCTCCTCTGGACCCTTTCTGAAACTTGGACACCTTGCACCGCATAGCCAGCCAGGCCCTGGCTGGGGACTGGGGAGCCCAGGAGGGAAGAGGATACGAATACTGTCGCCAATCAACTGCAGGCTCCTTTGAGCCCTCCTCCTGGATCTTGGGGTGCAGAGCTCCCCATTTCCTGGTGAGTCTTCCCCAAGTATGGGACTTAGCTCTGTCCAGGGTGTGGCCAGGGCCAATGCGCCCCCCTGCTCTGCTCCCCATGGCCTCTGGAATGCACTGGCCTGCCCTTTTTAGAGGTTCCAAATGGTCTCCAAATCACATCTCTCTTTCCTGAGCCACAGACAATTTCTGTGTCATGGGCCTTTGTAGAGACGTCAAAGGACATCTCCTGAGGAGCAAAGCCCCCCTTGACACCCCTCCGTGGCTTCTGCTCGGCAGATGAAAGAGCAGGAGGAGGCAGGCGGGAAGACGGATCGCTCGGGCTGTCAGGGTGCAATCAGGATTTCATTCGCACCGGGCGGGTGGGCGGGTGGGCGGGAGGACGGGCTGGGGTCTTTCTCCGGGGACCAGCCACGCTGGCCGTGCTGAAGTGATAATCCAGCCCGTGGGGCTGCACAAAGCTGAACATTTTGTCCTCCCTGTCAGAAGGCCACAAGCTCCGTAGCAGATGGAGCGGTGTCGGCAGTCATAAACCACTCCCACCCCACCAGGGACAAACAGGTCAACAGAAGGGGTTGGCGCCGTGCATGTCGTAAAACCCTCCAGGGCTGTCACCTTCCGATAAATCTTGATTTTGTAATGGAATAGCACCGAGGTTCCCAGCCTTGAGTTTCACAGGTGAGCTGTGGGCTGATGGATGGGTCGGGAGCCTCAGGCTTGGGGGCGGCAGAGGAAACCTTACCCGCAGCCCCGCCCGCCGACTCCCCGTGCTGACAGGAAATGCAGCCTGCAAGCTGCAAGCGGACCCGGGCCTCTGTCCTGTGCCACAGACCCACGTGGGCCGCAGGCCCCCAAGTGGCTGCTGGACGAGAGTGCCTAGTGGGTGCTGGTGCTGTCCTTTCTTGGTGGAGCTGCTGGGCACCACAGCTGTCCACTCAGGATGGCTCTGCTGAGGAAAGCCCAGGTGCCTTCTGCCCTTCCAGGCCAAAGGACCTCGCACTAACTCCCACCAGAGGGAGCGACTGTCTCCCACCAGTGTCCCTGTGGGAAGGGAGGGGGCACCAGTTGGCTGAGGAGGGCTCTGGGGAAACTCCCACTGCTCCCTGAGGGCCTCTCCTCTCCTGTGAGACAAGGCGGGTGGGGGACAGGAGTGGTAAGTGTCCCTTGGCTGGGGCAGAAGTAAGAGGAACACTTGGGGCACACCCACAGAGAAGGTCGGTCCGCAAAGGGGGTACAGGTACTGGGCAGTTGGATCTTCTGATGTTTGACATGGCTCGACTGTAAGCCCTGAGGTGCCATTTGGGCTGACCTAGGATGGCCACAGGGTGCAGTCAGAGCTCTCGCCAGAGCTGAAGCTTTGACCTGCAACAGCTTTGGGCAGCTGTGGTCCCTGCCCGAAGTATGGAGACTGTGGTTGTTGTCTCCTGCCAGTGCAGAGAGGCCCTTGGCCAGCCATTGTGTGTGACTGTGTGGTGAGCTGTGTGTCCGGCTCCTGCTTGTCCATGGAGGCAGACATTCGGGAGTGGCAGGAACTTTATCCCAGGGTGACCTGGGCATCTGTGACGCAGGAGCAGGCCAGGAGGTGGTGCCTGAGCTTCCCAACTTCCTTTGGGGCTCCTATAGGTTGGGGCCTGTGCTCATAGCCTGCTGCCTGGACCTGGCTCATGCTTTCCCTCCATAGGTAGGGTAAGTGGGTCCCCTGTGCCAGCCATGTGGTGGGGACCATCCCAGCCCTGGAGGGACCTGGGTCACCATGCGCTGCTCTTCTAAACTCCAAGTACCACTATCCCCCTCTGCCTCATCACTAAAATAAGTCGGCCACCACAGGGTTGGGGGAAGCCCGCTTGCCACATGCCGTGGCCTTTCCTCTCAGGCCCTCAGGATGCAGCTTCCCTTCTCAAAGGCTATGAAGGTACCCTGGGTGTCCAGTGTCCCTCGCTGCTCATGCTGCGGCTTAGAACGTAAGCCATCCTGAGCGTGTTGAGGTCCTCGGCCACTACCCTCCGGGTGGCCTATGGGATCCCCTCCTGCTCAGTCCACTAAGTCCCGACCTCCAATCCCAGTGACATTCAGGCATCAGTGGGCCCCAGGCCTCTTCCTAGGCCATGAGGGAGAAGTAAGTTTCCTTACAGTTGCCTCTTCAGCCCAGGAAATAAATCCAAAATGCTTCCCTGGGAGGAGCCAGTGTGCTGCTCTCAGGAGTTTTGGGGAGGCTGAGGCCCCACATAGCTATCACGATGAGCCTCTCAGTCCTCCCTGTAGTCGAGCACACCTCACTCACTAAAAAGTGTTACTAAATTAAAGCACATCTGCCACAGCTGGGCTCTGAAAGGGCCACGGTGGGGCGAGAGGGCAAGGGCTGCGGAACATTCCTTGTCCCGGGAGCAGCAGAGTGATGGCTCCCGGGTGGTGGCAACAGGAGTCCTTCAGGCCTGCCGAAGCAGGGCGGCACGGACTCCAGGGGATGGTGTCTCTGGGACGCTGCTCATCCCACGGAAGCTGAGGTGGACATTCCTCATGAATTCAGAGCCAAAGGATACACCTCAAAAATCAAAACTCTGGGATTAAAAAAAAAAAAAGGGCATCAGGAGAGAATTTGGGAACACACACATGGACCATGGCCATAACTGGGGCCACTAAGCTGAGGGGACTGCCCTTCCTCCTGACCCTCACTGCTAAGGATGTGCTGTGTCCCTCATGTGGGCAGCAGCCAGACATCTGAGGACAAGTGTCTGCCACACTGTTTTTAGGACTGTGCCTGCTTGGTCCCCCCACCTCTTTGGCCTCTCGCACTGCTGCCGCAGGTCCCCTGGGAAGAGGATTTACTCCTCCTACTTTCCAGAAGCAAATGCTGAGGCCCAGCGCAGCTGCCCTCAGCCCACAGATTGGCCCAGTCCTCGCCCACTGCTTCCTGGTGGCCTGACCTGGGAACCTGAAACCCCAGGTCTCCATTGATCCCAGGCTTCCCCGTGAGTCACCTGTAGACAGTGGGTCTGGGGCTCTGTGGCGAGAGCACATGTGGGCCTCTTGCCACCACGCCACATGGGCAGGCCCCATGCCGCAGCCATTGGTTCACCTGTTGTCCCTTTGCTCCCCTTCCCCTTCCTCAGTCCTGAGAAGCCCTTTCAGCCTGGGGTCTGCACCTTCTCAGGTGCTCTGGCATCAGAAACCAGGACTAAGTGCTAAAGAGCCACTGGCTGCTCCCAGGGGGAGGGCACCTTTGATGGCTCTCATGGACACTGCAAGGAGCGGCCACAGTCACCCACATGTGGCCCCTGATCACCTCTCTCATTGTCATGGCTCCAAGAGGCAACACATGGGTCCCTGCCTCAGAGGGGATGGTTAGAGCCCCCACAGGAGGCAGCCCTGGGTGCCACAGCCACGGCTGCAGGGTACAGGGAACCTTGGGCAGAGCTCTGAGCCTGGCTGTGGCTCTTGCTGTCCACAAGTGCCCTGGATTCCCTTGAGATGCTGGAATAGTGGGCAAGAGGACAGTCCTCTGCCACTGAAGAGGATGGCACTTGGGGGATGCAGCCAGCTGCAGCCTTTTCCCTGGGGCCGCACAGTCACAGGGTTCAAGATGGAAATTCCCCGAGCCCCTTCACCCACTGCTCCCAGCCACCCCCCAGCTGCCAGCACCAAGAGATTTTCTAGCACAGAAGCACAGTTATAGGCATGTAAGCAGGAACATGCCCTGCCTTATACATGTGCAAGTCTATGTACACATGTACATGTAAATACTTGCACACAGCTATACATGCATTATGTAGGTACCCACGCACCTTGCACTCTGCTCTCCATGAATGTCCTTGTTGACCTTTCTGTGCTGTGCAGAGAATGCTCCCTTCTTGTTCATGCCTGTGTGCTATTCCCCTGCATGAGCAGTTCTCTGCCTCAGTGGTTATATCTCTTACTGACAGGCCCACTGTTACCAGCATGAGTTCTTCCAGGGACATGTGTAGTGGCAGTGTCCTTTCCTGTGACTATCTGGGCTCAGTCACCTGGGGTCTGGTCCCTGCTGTTACCTCCTGGTGATATCTGGGGCCCCTCTCCTGGGGTCCACCTTCGACCCTAGGCTCCATTCACAGCAGTGTGACCTGGGATGACCCGCAGCCCACTTCCAGTGGCCGAGATGTCCTGGCGGGCACGGTGCAGCTTCCTCTGCGCTGAGCTGAGAGCAGCAGGTGCTCGGCCACCCCAGGGCCAGGAGTGAGAGTGAAGTCAAGGGTGGGCCAAGGCTGCCGCGCCTCTCCTGCACACGGAAGAGTTTAGCTGTTGCCGGAGTCACCACACTTGGGGACAGGAAGGGCCACTGGCACACACCCACATAAGCCCAGGGACAAACTCATGATGGAGACCAAGTGGAGTGAGGGCTGAGGAGGAGGGTTTGCTCCTGAGCTCTGGCCCTAAACCATCACTGCAGGCCTCACAACCTAGGTTCCCAAGCTGACATCTGGGAGTGGCCGTGACAGGCCACACCTCTAGAGGTACACATCCCTGGTTATGGCTAAGTGACTGCTACATGCGCCTGGCCAGCGTGAGCCTGTGCATTGCACCTGGCGTGTATGATTCAGTGTTTGTTGCTGCCACTGCTGTGGCTCTGTGAGCATGCCACAGAGTGGGACACTGGTTCCGGGCCCTGGCCTGTGGTGCTCAAGGACTTCCCACGGCTGCTGCCTCGGTCCCTTGTGGGGTCCAAGGGCCATTTCCTCTCCCACACCTTTTACGTCCTTTGGTGTTGGACCCTGAGCCAAAGGATCTGCCGATCTCCTGCCATGCCAGCTCTGCTGCGGCTGAGCCGGTGTGCGCATGGGCACGAGGGCACCCCCTTGTCCCGGAAACGCAAGGTTGCTCAGTGTCCTGCAGCCCCAGGCATCTGAGATAAGGCTCTTCCCCAGGACGCGGGAAATTATAGGGTCTGTCTGACATCAGCACGAGTACCCAGTCCACCGCTGGCCTTCCAGCGACCTCGGGACTCGAGAGAGAAAACGTCATTCTTCCCTAACCTGCTGAACTCTGAAATGACAAAGTGGCAGAAGCCGGCGTGACCTCTGAGGAGAGGCCTCTGGGCGCTGCCATCAACGGGACTCAGAGAAGGACCCACGCCCGAAAGAGGCCAGGACAAGCAGCAGCCCCAGCCAGGCACAAAGGAAGTCCTGGGGGGCTTCTCCCGGGGGCTTGGAGTGCCCACAGGAAGGTAAGAGCAGGACCCATACAAGCCGAGGAAGAGGAGGAAATGGCCGCAGTCTAGACGCGTTATCTCGCCCCGCGCGGGCAGCGGCCCGCTCGTCCATCGTCCTGGAATGGACTTCCTGCCTCAGGATTTACGCCCATGACCTCACCCCTTGCTATCTGGACGCCCGCTGCCGCCCGCTCAGCTCACAGGAATTAGGGGCCAGATAACGAGTCTAGACAGCAAAAAGCCGGAGATGGATTGTCCCGGGGGAGGAGGCTGGCCAACACAGGCTCCAGGGGCTCAACGCCAAAGCCATTGGCCACGCTCAGACCTTGGGTGCTCCAGGGAGTCCCTGTCACTCTGGGGTAGGAGGAGGGCACCATCACAGCCACAGAGCTGCTGGACCAGGCTGGGTATGCCCCCTCTCCTCCCTGTGGGCAAGTGGGGTCCAAGGCTGCCTGCATGGAGTTAGACTGAGTTGTCAGCTGAGGTGGTAATGGTCTCCGTGGCCAGCAGGGACACCACTGATACCCCCCCCCGTTAAGGGGGCCCAGAGCTGCCAGGGCCCACACGAGGCTTCAGTGCCAAGTCCAAGCGTTCCCAAAGACTCCTCCCAGGCCCTGTCCCTTGGAAACACCAGGACACTATGTCACCTGTCAGGCTCACTGATTGTGGGTTCAGGTATCTCCCTGCAACAGGGTGGCCTCCTCCTCTGTCCCTGACCTCTTATGAGGTGAGCTTCGTGGCCCCTAATTAACACAATGACATACCAGCTGCCTGTTCCTAATTAGGAACAGGGTCTCTGAGGACATCCTGGTCAAGCTATGGTCAGGCTACTGCAGGGACACCCCTCTGGCTATGTGATAGCTGTCAGTGGGAGGCCCTTCCCTGACCCTAGAGAAGGTGCTCAGCGGCTCCCATCCAGAAGACCTGGACAGTCAACCTCAGAGTGGACAATCACCTCACACCTCTGCTGGAAGCCCTCCTGGGTCCCCAGGGTAGCTCATCTACCCAAGGAGTGTCCCATGCAGGGGGTCCTCCCTCTCCTGCCCCCTGCTGAGAGTCCTCTACCCCACCTGCTCTCAGCTCAACACCGTGAGCCAAGGGACCCAACTGAGACCCTGGAGGGCACAGAGGAGGAGGAGGAAGCTGGCTGGGTGGTGTCCGGCTGCTCTGCGTGCCTCAAGGCCTGGCCAGCCTAGATCAACAAGCCATCCAGTGCACATCAGCCCACAGCCCCATGGGAGAAAGCAGACATCTGCCCACAGCAGGGGCCTCCTGAGCACTGCCTTCCCTAGGGTGAGTGTGGCCACTCATCCCTCAGTGCCTCCGACCTTCCAACTGTCAGAGCTCCACCTCATGATCCGAGTCAGCAGCTGCTGACCTGAGTGCATGGGTGGGTTCGGGAGGCCTGGCCCCAACCATCCTGCCCTGCCCCTTCCCTGCCTCCTGTGCCACAAGCACAGAGCCAACGGGAGCCCTTGGCACCTCCATTGCCTCCTCCTCCTCCTCTTTTCTCTCCTCCCCTCCCGCCAACCTCCACATCTCCTAACCAGGCAGGGCCCTGAGGCCCAAAGCCTCCGCTCACTGACCCCCCTCCCCTCCCTCTCACAGTGCAGACAGGACTCACACCTGAGCACCAGCAAGGAGAGCAGGGCTGAATGGAGAGGAGGACAAGCTCCAAGGTACAGCATGTGGAGGCCAGAGCCCCTGCTTGGCTGCTGCAGCCCCTCAGACAGAGTTTCCCACAGGGACCCTGCGTAACTGCCAAGGGTGACCTGGACATCCTCAGTTGTCACAGCAAGGTGTTTGGGAGTCATGCAGAGGAGCACCAGGCTGGCTGAGAAGGCGGTCCTGCAGGCTGACGGGATCACTGTAAGCATCCACCTCAACCCCTCACCAGGCCCTGACCTTGGGCAGTCCACAAAGGTGGCAAGAGAGGTGAGGGCAGAAGGGGGCTTTGGCAGCGCCTGGTGCTCCTGGAAAGGAGGCTGCCCAGGGTGAGTGCAGCGGAGAACAGCCGGGGGGCGTGCATCTGAGCCAGCGTGCCTCCCCAAGGGCCTCCGGGCCTGTGGTCTACTTGCACAGCCACCCAGGGGTGCCACGATGAGCATTGCTGGAATCCTGCTGAGGTGCCAAGTAGGCACCAGGCCCGGCCCACGTGGGGCAGGGTGGGCCCTGCAATAGGACAGGACAGGATGAGCCCACAGGGAGAAGGGCCCATGAGTGCCACCCTGGCTGTGGCACCGCAGTGTGATGTGATTGAACCAGGCTCGGCTATTGATCCTACTAGAGCTCAGGGCCGTGGCAGCAGGGTGTGGCGTATGAAAGCCTCGGGGACCCCAGGTGGGGGCCACATTCTGGTGTCTCTGCAGCTGGGCACGGGAGCAGGGGTCCACTGTGTGTGGTCTACTCCCCAGGGATGGGGCAGCCGTCAGCATCAGGTGCAAACATGTGGTTTGGAAGCGACTGACGCGTGGCTCTCTGATGGGCCTGGTGTGTGCTTGGTGCCACTCTGAGTCCTGCCTCAACTCTCCAAGGCCACAACACACAGTAGGGGTGCAGCAGCCGGCAGGGCAGTGGGCTTGAGTCTTGTTCTCTGGGGAGGATGAGGAAACCCAGGAGGAGGGTGCGTCCCAGGAAACACCAGGTGTGTGTGCACGGGCAAGGGCCTGGAGGTCCCTAGGGCATGGCCGGCTGCTGAGCGGAGTGCTCACAGTACAGGCCCAGGGAGCGCACCTGCAGACTCCCTCACTGGCTCTCAGGCCAACTGAAGAGAAAGAATGAGGAAGAGGTGGCTTATGGGGCCCCTGTAGACAAGACACAAGGGATGGAGGTCTGCGGGGGTGGGCCACACCCAGCCTGCCCTTCTGGCCCAGCAGACACCCAGCGAGACTCAGACAGACCAGCTCCACATGGAGCCAAGAGACCCAGGCCCAGCCACACCCCTGCAGCCTCAGCATCCCAAGGGTAGCTCCAGCCCAGGCCCTACGGAGGCTCCCCACCCACGGCGGGCAGCTCAGGGTGTCCCTCAGGACCAAAGGGCCTGTGTGAGGGCCCACATCCCTGCCACCTTGTCAAAAAGTAGTTCACTGAAATGCTGTCGACACATCATTCTGTCTCCACGTAAAACACACAACTCAGTAGATTTTAGTCAGCAACTGCCAACGACTTCAGAATGATGTTACTCAATTTTATTTATTTATTTATTTATTTATTTATTTATCTTTTCTGCAAAGCTGTATTCCAGAGGGGCTCAGTCCTTCTTGACAGCTGCCTTCCTCCTGGTGGCCAGCACGTTTCTCAGCTCCTCATACTTCCCCCTGGCACAGATGTGTGTCCCCACCCTTGTCTTGATGAACTTGAGGGTGCATCTGTCCTTGGAGACCTTGAGCAGCTCCATGGCTCGGCGCTCGTAGGGGCCGAAGCCCCACACCTCCCGGATCACGTCCTCACAAACTTGGTGTGTTTGGTGAGGCGTCCCCGGTGGCAGCTGTGCCTTCGTTTGCTCACATTCTTAGTCACCTTGTGGCCCTTGTTGAGGCCCATGGCCACAGGATAGCGGAGGACCATGGTCACTGTTCTTCAGTGTTTGCTGTGGCAGGTTACTCAACTTTAGAGGACCTTCATCAGGAGGGAAACCTGGCACCTTGGTCATCGCCTGCCCCCCGCCCTCCGCCTCCTGCAGCTCTGCTTTCTGTCTCCATGGCCTTGCTGTCCAGGACGGGTGGTATAAGTGGATCTGTCTGGCAGGCGGCCTCCCTCGTCTTGCTCCTCCGAATCCTCAGTGAGAGGAGTGTGTGTCTGTCGCTACGTCATTCCCTTTGTCACCAACAGCCTCCACCCCAAGGAGGACAGACCTCGCTTTGTTTCTCAGTCACTGCTCTCCGCAGGAAGCTTGCTCCTATGAGAAGCAAAATTCTTCCTGCTGTACATGAGACACTGTTGGAGAATAGTCCAGAGGTCAGTGTGCCTGGGAATTTGGAGATGCCTTGCACTGGCCCTGGGGATATTTTCTGCATCTAGGGCCGCAGCTGCTCATAGAGGAAGCCGGCACTGCTCACTGGGAGAGGGGCCGCAGCTCCCAGATGCCACTCCCGGGGGCCGGAGCAGCCTCTGCATCTGTGGGCTTTGTGGCTCCTCCTTGCATTTGGAGGATCGCTTTCCTGGGTCATGGTCCCTGCTGCTTTGTTGCCAAGGACACCCGGCTGCAATAGGCCTGGCTGGGGTTCAGAGGGGCTCAGAACGAGCTCTCCTGCGAGGTCTGCCTCAGGAGCCCCTCCCGATGATGACTGTGACCTTAGCCGGCAGCTCTCCCACCCTTAGCACCTGAAGGCACCACAGAGCGCAAAGCCCTTCCTGGCCCTGGCACTGCTTGGGGTGATGCAGCAGTGCAGGGCTGCAGGCTCTGATGGCCCAGGTTCCCAGATGCATCCGGGTGCCAGAAGCCTGGGCTCACAGCTGGCCAGGGCACAACCAGACGCGATCTTGCTGCTTCGTGGACATGTTCAGGCGCTTATCACTGGAGTCTTCAAAGCACCATACTTGGAGGCCGATATTTTTCATAAATAAATGAGGTCAAAGGCTGATAAAAATCAATACATCTGAAACAATGACCCACTCCTGGCATGGCACTGCAGTGGACACCTTGCGGCCCCGCGGCCCTTTGAAACTTGCACAACAACGGCGGCGTTTGTTTTTCCATCCAGAACAAATGGAAATACTCACAACAGGGCAAAAACAAATATCGCCCTGGAGCCAGAGCTGCCCAGCAGCCCAGGGCCCATGGGCATCTGATGATTTCGACTGCCGTGACCATTGCAGGGACATGGGAGGACAGGAGGCCATCTTGGGGCTGGAGCTGTTACTAAGAAATGAGGCCAGCCTGAGCTGCAAAGTAAGCTCGAGGTGAGCCTGAGCTGCAGAGCGAGACCCTGCATCAAGAAGACAATAAATGAAGAAGGAAGAGGAAAAGGAGGATGAAGAGGAGGAGGAAGAGGAAGAGGAGGAGGACAAAGAAGAGGAGAGGAAAAGGAAGAGGAGAAGGAAGAGGAAGAACAGGAAGAGGAAGAGGAGGAGGAGGAGGAAGAGGAAGAGGAGAGGGAGGAAGAGGAGGAGGAGGAGGATGAGAAAAGAAAAAGAAAGCACTCAGAGTAGACAGCATGCTTCCCAGATCCGTGATCCTGGGCCAGAATCCTAGCAATCCGGCCTCTCTGGATCTGCCCTTCTAGGGTCCTCAGTTACCCACCTGCTGAGCAGGTCTGGAGATAATGCCCTCATAGGTGCAGAGAGGGTGGGGACTGTCTATTGCCCAATGCACAGTTGCGGCCCACAGCTGATCTTCCTACCCCTGCACCACACGTCCCTGGTTGGGGGCTGTGACCCTGCTCCTGGGCCCCTGCTGGGTTGGTACCAAGAGACCAAGCAACACCTGGCCTGTGCCGGCCTGCTCACTTCACTCTCCACAACAGCAGGGCCACGAGTGTGACCCCACATCACAGATGATGGTCTGGCTCAGGACATCATGTTAGCCCAACAGGAACTGGGGCCCTAGGGACAGCACGGCACCACAAGCACATGGTCAGCCCCAGTGGTGGAACCAGCAGCAGAGACACTGCCCTGCTATGCATGCGAGTTGCCACACCACAGGGTTCCACGGGAGAGGGAGGCATAGCCGCTTGCCCAAGCTCAGAAAGACGCGCATGGGGGTGTAGCCAGCTCTGGCAGACACATTTCTGTGTGTGCCTGTCTCTGTGTGTGCATGTCAATGTGTGCGTGTGTGTGTGTCTCTGTGTGTGATGGATGCGTCTATGTGTTTCTCTGTCTGTGTGTGTACATATGTGTACATCTGTACATAGGCCTTTTCTCTTTATTATTTTGAGACAGTCTCCCTGAATCACTATGTTGCCCAGGTTGGGTTTGAACTTACGATCTTTCTGCCTCAGCCTCCCAGAGTGCTGAGACTATGGACCTGCTTCTCCATACCAGCTGACCCTGACATGTTTTAAGACATTCCCAAGGACACCACCAGACACCCAGGAATGGGAGGTGTAAGGCATCCAGCCAGGAGCTTTTACTGCTGCCCAGGGCTGGGGATGATCAGCCCCCTCAAGGCCAAGGGAGTGCAGGGTACACAGCGCACAGAGAGAGCTTGGGGTGCGCTCCTCTGAAAACTTCTCCACCTCCCTGGTCCCCATCATTTCCTTGAGGCAAAAATAAATATCGCTGTCCCGCTTGTGTCAAAGTGACGGGTGTGTACACTTTGCGTGAAAAGCTATGCCCCGAAGCCAAGCCAGACAGCCCAACAAAAGCTGCTGTCAGCAAGCGGGGGAGCCAAGGTTTTAAGTGGAGCCCTTTCCAGCTATGTCTGCAGCACAGTCCTCAGTGGGTCCTACAAGGAGATGGCAAGGCTGAAGGGGGAACACAGCTTGTATGCGGTGTAGAAATCTACAGCAGACCTGAAAACAGCGGCGGAGCGACCAGATGTGTCCCGATTTCCTGATGAGTGGGGCGAGGGTGGGGCTGGGCTGGGTGGGGCATAGGTGGAGGCAGGGAGTGGAAGGGCAGGACCAGACCTCCAGTGGAGCAGGGGACAGGCCTGCCTGCTCAGAGCCCATGGTTCAGGGCTGTGCAGGGAAACGACACTCACAGAATCAAGGTCCAGCCTGGCTGCTGGGGGCCATACTATCCAAGACGGTCCATCTCAGGCGGTCCCTGTATGTGATGGCCTCACCATGCTCTGGCTCCAGTTCCTCACATATTCTGCCTGGGTGACCCTGACCTTCCTGTGGGGAGCAGCTCCACCTGGACCCTGTCCATCGGTCAGTGGCTCCACAGACCCACTTGTTTCATCTGGATACCACGTGCAGCAATGATGCAGTCCCTGGGCTGGAGGCAGAATCTGCCCTCCTGCAGCCGCTGCTCCGGCCCAGCCTGCCCTGCAGCTGCAGCTCGTTCACTCCCTTGGCTGTGAAATACAAAGGTAGTTTTTCCTCACAGGGTAGTGACATGGCCTTCTTAGAGAAAGGTGAAGATGTCCAGAGGACACGTGACAACCCGCAGACCCCGGCCTCGGGCCCCACTGCCCACGTGGACACACAGTCCACATAAGAGCTGCTCCCCACTGCCATGCCCTTCGCTTTGACCCTAAGAAGACAGAAAGGCAGAGTCCTTATCAAGCCATGAGGCTCCAGGGTCCCCAGGGTCCACACTAATACCCCAGGCAGTGTCGAGGAAGAGGAGCCTGAGTCGCTCAAGGCCACATGTTCAGCCGCCCCTCCCCACCCCTGCCCCTCCCCGCCCCGTGTATTTCCTGGTCGCATTCCCTGGAGACCTAAGTCCTCGTGTCCCTCCTCTTCAGGCTCAGCAGCGGTTGTGGCCTCTGCTTTCCTAGGATCCATCTTTGTGGCCCGAGCTCATGCCAGCTCTTGAGGTGTGTGTTCGGCCTCCTCATATCCTGGTTGTAGACCAGGCCCTGCCCTTCTGGAGGGTGGGGCCTGGGGTGACCATCACCAACCCTGGGTGTCACCAGAAGGTGGCTTCCTAAGAGTGGCTTCCAGGAAATCACAGGGTCAGTTGGCTCCTGGGCATCGTGTGGCTCTATCTTCTCAAGTGCTGATAAGAATGATACCAACCCCAATGCTAGCCACGAACACACACCCAACCTTTACTTAACCCTGACCTCAACCCAATCCTAGCCCCAGCTCCAACCCCAATGCCAACCACAGTCTCACCTAACGCTAACCCTAACCCCGTCCTGACCCCAGCCCCAACCCCAAGCCTGCTCCACGTGTAGCCAGACCAGGATGGTGGTGGCATTCAGGGAAGCACTGAGTCACTGCACCTGAATGCTACGGTCTGCTCTGTCCCGACAATCTTAGGAAAACAACACACCCTCTTTGATCAAAGTCCAGACCCACAGTGGGCTCCAGCTCAAAAACAACACATTCTCAAGCGTGGAGCCTGGGTTCTGGGAAAGTGGAGAGCAGATCTGCTCTTCCGGAACCGGATCCTGGAGGACACTGCAGGGCCTGGGCCAGAAAGGTGCCACCTGGTCAGAACCCCGAGACAGGGCACAAACCCTGGGAGGATCTTGAGGAGACACCGTGGGAGCCTCCATTTCCCCATCTGTATCTGCCTAGACCTGCTGTGGATATGTCCAGGCTAGAAGACTGAGGCTGGGCAGGCAGGGTCTGGACATGGGGACCTGGGATGCCCCTGTCTGGCTCTATGACAGCATGCATGGATGGGGGTGGCATGGACGAGGAGGCTCCACATGTAGCCAGGGAAGTCAACATCACAGAAGCATTTCTGTATGTTACAAGGCTCAATCTAGAAGCATGAGGACCAAGGAGGCCTGACAGTGGGGCTGAGCCGGCCCCGCCACGTCAGTTCTCTCTGCCACTGCAGCATCAGCCAGCAAACTTGGAAGCCTTTGCTGCTCAATCCATGGGGCACAGCTGGCTTTAGAGGTGGCTATGAGAGCGCCTGCCACTCTGCCTCTGTGTCCTCATCTGCGGTCATGTGGGGATGACACTCTTGTGGCCCTGACTGTTGGCATGTCCTCTGGGTGGCTGCTGCTGGGGCTGCTCTATCACCTCTGTGTCCTATGCAACTGATAACCTGGTGGGGACAGAGAAACTCCTGGTGATGCACGTCCTTGAGGTGTGTGTGTCAGACCCACTTTCCACATAGCAGGCCGTGTGGACGTTGGGCTTATCCTGAGGGGACAGGAGGCAGTGGAACACTGAAATGCCTCTCAGTTTGTACAAGTGTCCTGAAACATCCCCTGGGCTTTTTGGCCAGCTCCACACCATGGAGTTCTGTGTCCATGTGGCCTGAAGACTGTGAAGCAGGGTTGTAGCCAATGTCAGCCGAGAGTCGGTACACAGCAGCTACCAGTGGAAGCCATGGTCACCAGAGCCCCTGTTGGCGTGGGTGCCTGCCCTTAGGGGGCCAGCAGGCTCAATGACTCTCCCAACAGTGCAGCGGGGGACACAGGAAGAGGGGACCCAACCTGCTGTTCATGGGGGGAGCGGGGCTGCCGCTGGAAGCAGCAGCAGATGAACCTCGAACACCGTGTGCCCCTCTCCCTCAGCTAGCTGGAGGCCATGCCAATGACAATACATTTCCTGAGAACTTTCCACTTCTCCGAAGCACTGCTAATTATGTCTGGAGTCCTTCCTTCCTCCTGCAGGATGAGCGGAACTCACAACTCGGGCGTCTTGTCTAGCATGCGCCCGGGCATCTGCAGGTGCCATGCAACCAGGCAGGAGTCCTGCCCTGAGGGGCACGGCAAGCCCATCCTACGGTCCCCAGAGACACAGGAGAGGGGCAATGCCCATGTCCCTGCATGGGTACTCCAGAAAGCAGCAGCTGGTTGGCAGGAAGGGTCTTTGGCCAGTGTCCAGGCGCCACTGTTCTCAGTGCAGCACAGGAGGTGCAGGAGGCAACTTTATCCTCATACCCTACCTTGCTGTGGGGCCATGGTGACCTTGTCTGGGGTTTCCTGGGTTCACGGCAGCCCTCTGTTTCCTAAAGCCCAGTGCTTCTTCCTGAGCACCCCAGGGTTGGGCCAGTGTGACCCTATTTGACTTTGTGACTCCCCAGGGAGCCCCCAAACCCCTCAGGACATATTGTAAGCTTAATTTACTTTAATCTGTACACTGTATATGGTCAGCTTTGTCACACTATTAGGTGCACTGTGTAATATTTATACATGGTGAAATGTATTTGTGCCATACTTACCTGGTGGGAGACACCATAGACACCATAGACACTGAGGTGGCTGTCCCAGGGCCAGGCTCATCCACTGCTCTCTGGATGCGCTGATCCTGTGATTTCCCCAAATGCGGGACACTCGACTGCATGATCTGTGGTAGTAGCCCGGCATGCCTCGTAGTCATGACTGCGGTGTTGCTATGCGCTGGGCCAAGGCTGCTTTGGGAACAAGAGTGGACACACAGGAGGCAGGAGGCATGTCCATCCCAGCCCTGGGCCAGTCCTCAGGTCCTGAGCTTTCAGCCCTGGCGTGTGGACCTTCCCCCACCTCCCCGCCCCCCACCAGCCTGCATTTCTGGATCTGTCACTTGGAAGGCCTCGTGCACATAGGTGCATCAGCGGCCCTGCATAGAACATGGCCTGGTGCACCCCTTGCCTAAGCCTTCAGCAACTCTGGTCAGCTGCTGGGGCTGGGAGAGGCACTATCTCCTACCCAAAGTCACTGGACTAAGGAGAGAAGGTTCTGGAAACCTGGGCCCCACACCTTGCACCCTGCCTCCCATCCCAGCCAAAGTCAGGACTTGAAGGCCCTTGTCGGTCCTTCTGGCCCAGCAGGAGCTAGCCTGTCATGTGTGTGCCCACTGGGGCACCTCCTCTCCCCACCAGTCCCCAACCCGAACTGATTTCCTATCACACTTGGGGCTATGAGGGACAGAGAGCCTCCCTCACTGAGGAGCCCCCAGACAGAAGTCAGTGCTGCCTGCTCTCGAGTCCAGCTGGGCCCCAGGGCCTGCCTGGCAGCCCTTGCAATGCTGAGAGACAGTCAGGACCCACTCTTGCCAGGTGTTAATGTACTAAAGGGAGTCTGAGGCCCAGGATGCGGCCCTATGGACTTGGGAACATGGTGCCTCCAGCGTGTGGCCCTCAGCCTGGCAAAGGGCACACGCACTTGCCATCTGAATGGGTTCTGCGGTCTGCAGACCAGCCACCTATTAGCAGTGTGACCTGCACAGGCTAATTTCCTCCCTTAGCCTTGGACTCTTCTTTTGCCAAATGTGGACGGTGTAACAGAGCAGTTGCTTGTAGGGAAGACAAAGTGGAATATATAGGGCTCTTAGCACAATGCCTGACAAGGAGCAATTATGCAAGGAAAGGAACGATAGCTCTCACCACCCTCATGACCATCATCATCACTACCACGTTCCTTGCCACCACCATCACTACCTGACCACTGCCACCACCATCATCATCACCACCACCAAAACCACCATCACTGTCACCATTGCCACTACCATCATGACCCCACCCCTGCCATCACCATTACCATCACTACCACCACCACCACCACTAAAACTACCATCATCATTATCACCGCCATCACCATCACCACTGTCACTACCATCACCATCATTGGCACCACTATCACCACCACCATCACCATTACTACCACCATCATCACCATCACCACCACCAAAACCACCATCACCATTGCCACTACCATCATGACCACCACTCCCACCCCTACCATCACCATTGCCACCACCATCCCTACCACCATCACCATAACTACCACCATCATTACCACCACCACCAAAACCACCATTGCCACCACCGCCACCACTCCTATACCATCATTACCCCCACCCCTACCACTATCACCATTACTATCACCATCATTACCACCACCACCATCACCACCACCCCCATCACCATTACCACCACCATCATTGCCAGCCCCGTCTTCCAACTTCCAGACTGTGTAGGCATGGGGGAGGCTGCTCCCATAAGTCCTGGCTCTGGCCTGGCACAGATGCCCATGATCAATGCTCCTTGTGCCCACCACCCAGGCTGCCGCAGTTTCAACTTCTGGGGTGGTCCCAGTTCCCTGGCCTCACACTTCTGTCTCCTCCATTGCTCCTCAAGCCACAGAGGTGGCTGCGGGCTATTGTCATTGCTCCTACTGGCTGCTGTCCCCTAGGTCTACCCTAGCTTGTCACCTGTTGAAGTACCCCCACACAGACTCAGCTGGCGGTGGATGGTTGCTGTCTCAGACGCTCTCGCAAGCCCTACACCCAGGGACGTGGCACCCCATTTCCTGAAGGAGACCGCTGCTTTGCAAGGCCATGCACTTGCTCATCTCAGAAAGAACAGAGACAGGAGGCTGCCTGCCGTGTCCACAGCCACAGCCACCAACGCCCGTCCACTGCTGCACTGAAGTCTGTGCAAGCCTTGCTCAGGTGCGGAGGGCACAGCAGGAGCCTGCTTGATGTGAACATGCCTGGAGGGCCCAGGCTTCCCTGGACTGGGCAAAGCATGGTCCTTGTTGAGTCCTTTCTGTTAGAACCCCAACCATAGGGCCCCGCCGAGCCTCTGGTGGCCCCCCACATGGTGTCAGCAAAGTCCCACCGAGAGCTGCTGTCCTGGCCCAGATTTATGGCTTTGTTGTTGCTGTGTTGTGGAGATTTTATAGCCCCAAGCTCCCTGGGGACTCCCAGTGCTCGCCCGAGGACACATCAGTCAGACAGGGAGGAAATATCCAAAATGCTGGGAACATCCTGTGTCACGGTGTCCCCCGGCCCAGGTATGGAGCCTTTGTGTGCTGCGAAAGGGAGGAGGAAGCCGATAAGGGGCAGGGGCGGGGGGAGGGCCACGCGGCACCTCTGTGCCCTGGTTTGTTCTCCACCGTGACACATGTCCCCAGCTTCCTGAGCAAAACAGTCCTCACCGCGGGCCTCTGATGTGTGGCCAGCGCCCGCCGCAGCCCCACCCGCCCAGCAGACTGCTGACTCTGCAAGGAGCAGGGCGCCCGTGGCCAGGGCCGTGCCCACCGGCGGACAAGGCCCCATTGTCCCGCCACCCTCTCCCAGAGTCCTCCTGGCAGAAGAGGGCCTGAATTCTGAGGGGCCCGGCAGGAGGGGAGGAAGGGGCCCGGAGAGCGAGAGCTAGGGAAGAAGTAGCTGCGTCCTGCAGTTGGCGCCTGCTTTGCAACACTCAGAGAAGGGCTCGCGCAGCCCTAGCGCTAGCCCACGTCCCCCTCGGTGGTCACAGTACCTGTGGGGGGCACACGTGCTCCTCAGGGAGGTGCTCCAGCCCCACCATTGCAAGGATACAGAGGAAACCAGCCCAGAGTCAGCCCAGAGCCCACAAAGAGGCAGAAACAGGAGGATCCTGGGTTGCTGGGACACTGGGCCTGGGCCATAGCCACCACCTGTGTCCTCACTCACTCCAGGGGGCCCCACAATTGAAGGTACTGGACAGACAGGGATACAGCCTCCAGAGTGCCCAGTCTGCCCCCAGCAGCCACACCCAAACCCAGCTCCTGTGCCCCCCCACTGGATAGATGGGATCTGACCTCCTGCAGGCCCCAGCCCATTGGGCCACCCCAAGTCCAGCCTCCGGAGCCTGTCCAGGAGGAGCCTGGGCTCCCAAGCGCGGCTCTCAGTGTCCAGGATGGCAGCTGCTAAAAATGCAGCTCCAGGTGGGTGGTGGGCAGATGGACTTCCCCAGCCTGGGCAAAGCCCCTGGAGACTTTAAGTGCCTGGATGCCCCGGGATGGAAGAGCTTCCACTGGTGGCAGGTGCACTGCCAGACCCCAGCCCTGCCAGGCCTAGTTGGCATGAGCCCTCTTGCAATGATTAAGTCCCCGTCCCCAAGCAGGGTCACGGCCCATGCCACACCTGCTTCATCTGCAGGGAATCCCTCTCCTCTCCCTTGCCCTCCCCTCCTGTGTCCTGTCCCATCCTATTCAAGGTGACAGCAAACAGAGCTCATTCCCAGTGTGGCAACTGCTGGCCCCTCTGCCACGGACACTCTCCCACACAATTGCTGTGGGCAAGTCAGCACTAACCATGTGGACCCTCAGAAGCCCTGAGCTGCTACTGAAGGGTTCTGCTTGCGCTGCAGCTGTCACAAGGGCAGGGGCACAGAGGGATGGATGCCAGGATAGACCCAGCCTCCCACAGCTGGGGAGACCCCCCCAAAGCACTGGATGGGGCTGGCCACACATGGCCACGGAGTCCTGGGGCGGCCACACGTGGACAACAGCAGGAGCCTCGAGGTGGGGTCCCTCAGCGAGAGCCAGCAGGCACAGGCTCCCCCTCGGGGCATCTCAGAGAGGCCTGCGGGCAGCCAGCATCTCTCCTGCTCACATGGTGGGATGCGGGCATGAGCAAAGTCCTATGTGTCACAAGCATACACTTCAATGACTTCAGAAGGGTGCAGAGACCCCACACGAGCACACAGCACCCAGCCTCTCCTGCCACCGCCAGGATGTCTCCCTAGCTGGCCCAGGCCCCAGGGTGGGACTGCACCTCCCATTTGGGCACCACCTGTCCCCCTTACTCTTACAGCCTAGCTTCATGGGGTTCAGGACCATGAACTCCATGGCTGAGCCTGTGTCAGGAGGCAGCTGTTCCATCTGAGGAGAGGGAGAGAGTGCCAGCCCTCAGCAGCTGCCCGGAAGAACAGAGGCTGGGCCTAGCCAGCGGCAGGGGAACTACAGCATCCCGATGGCCAGGACAGAAGCCAGAGGTGACTCGGCGCAGGACAGAGGGGAGCAGGTGAGCTCAGGGCAGCTGTGGGCAATGCTGGGAGGGGGCAGAGCTGGCAAAAGACCAGAGCTGAGACATAGTCTTGGGGACCCTGGCCAGGCCCTGCCCTGGCTCCGCCCCGGGAAGTCCCTTGGGCAGGGCTGTGAGGCCATCTGGGTGGAGAGGCTCCACAGGACAGAGCTGTTCGTTCTGCCAGGGCGCCCCAGGGGCTGCACACAGCTTACAGTGGACCCGTGGACGCGCATGCGCACCTAGGGTGTGCAGGACTGTGCCACTTGTCCTGGTGCAGCCTCCGCCCTCGTAGGTCCCTGGGCAGTTGTCCAACCGGGTCTGCCCGTGGTGCCTCATTGCACAGCAGCCTAAACGCCACCTCTGGTGAGCCCCAAGCAGGGCCTGTGACGTCACCCTGCTACACCGTGCGCACGCTTGCTCACACACGCATGAGCACAGGCATACACCTCTGCAGAGCCTCTCAGGCACGACCCCAACAGAGTGAGGATACGGAAGCCTGTGGGAGCCTGGCTGTGCAGACCCTGGGCCACACAGAGGAGAGACCGGGCCCCAGCCACCCACCTGCCAGGACCTCTGCTGCGCAGGCCTCTCACTCCACCCTTGCCAGCGCCCCTGAGACAAAGACCACTGTCTCTGTCTCCCAGAAGGGGAAGGGAAGCCATCAAGGGCGGATGAGCAGCCACGGTCCCAGCTCAAGCAGCTACGCACATGCAGGAGCCTGGCCGTCGCTGGCTGCAGGCGCCTGGTGCAGAGCAGAGCCCTGTTGCGCTCAGGCCTGTGGGCCTCAGAACACCCTGCAAATGGAGGCTCCCAGCTGGAAACTCCTCTATGCCAGCCTCCACCAAGGACTGCCCCTGGGCTCCTGTCACCATGACAAGGACATGGTAGAACACACACTCCCACTGGGGACCCACTTGGGGCTCCTGCTCAGCCTGGTGTCCTGGGATAGAAAGGGCTTCTGAAGCTGAACATGGACAGGGCTGGGGGCCAGAAGCTGAGCCCCTGGGCAGGGCCCATCCCGACCCTCAGCTGTCCTGGTGGCTACAGTCACCTGCAGAGCTCCGGACCCCAAGGCCACCTCCTAGGTCACACGGTCAGCACTGGTGTCCTTTAGGGCCAGCTGCTTCTGGCCCAAGGCTTGGTTGTGGGATATGGCAGCTGGAAGCACCACCCTGTGCCCACAGCAGGCCTGCTCACCCTCTTCCCCCAGCCCAGGCCTGGGGTGGCGACCACCCAGCTCTTTGCCTGCATCAGAGGCCCTGCCCAGCCTCCCACACAGGTGCCCAGGACAGTGGCTGCTGGTGTGGCCTGGTGGAGCACCTCAAACTGGCCCTGTGATGGTGTCCTACAGCTGAGTGGCACCCCAGGCACTTGCTACTATGTCACCAGCAGAGCGGGACCTGGATCCACAGTGACATCAAGGTGGCATCCTTGGTCCCTGAGAGGTGTGGTGACACCCAGCTGAGTGAGGGTGGGTTCCAGGCCCTCGTTCTTTGTGCCAGGATCCCACCCTCCACACACAGCCATGTGGGCATGTCACAAAGCGCCTCCCCACAGAGAGGGAGAAGCCCAGCCCCCAGCCAGGCCACGTGCCCACAGAGTCCACCTGCCCCCTGCTGAGGGCTTTCTCCCACGGGACAGCACTGGCTCATTGACTCAGTTGGCACTGGGAGGAGGAGGATGACACGGCCTCCAGAAAGGCCCCACATCCTCTCAGCAAGCCCCCACGTGCTGTTCTGCCCTGGTAATTAGTGGGGATGATGGCAGGCAGCTGTCCCTCAGAGCAAAGCTGCCAGGTGACACTCTTGGAAGCTCCCCCTCATTCCTCTCTCAGAACCCCAGGCAGGCCAAACCCCAGGAATCTGCCTGCTCACTGGACCAAATCCACTGTGTTGCTGCCCACGTACAGGACCTGGAGCATCTCTTGGATGGGGCTGCCATGGCAGTTTCTGTGTCTGATTACAGGAAAATCTGTTCTCTGTCTCCACCTCTCCCCTCTCTGCCCTTGCCTGCAGGAGTGTGGCACTGGCCGATTCTCAGCTGCTCCGCGTTCCTCAGAGCCACAAGCCTGTGAATCAACTTCCTACCATGCTGTGCCCGTAAATTGCAGCATCAGTGAACGAAATGCGCAGACAGAGCCAAATGTTGGTGTGTCCAAGCTTCCCACGCAGTGAGCTGTCACCCGCTGGGCAGTTTGGAGAGGCAGACATTAACTGTCTGTCGCAGGGGCCAGCAGTCAGCAGTCTAGCGTGCAGGTGTGGGTGGGACTGAGCTCCCCCCAGACTAAGGGACAGGCTTCCTCCTTCCTGTTCAGGTGCCAGGTGGTGGCGGCAGTAGACCCACAGCTGGCCATCCTCCAGGGAGGGTTGTCCCCGGCATCTCTGAACACCTGCTGCCCCCAGACACTCTGGAAGGAACCCTGCACACAGCGTCCAGACCTCGCAGCCGGGGTCTGCCCCAGGGACTGAGCGGCGAGAGCTCAGGCTCACCAGTGGCAGGCAGTGAGCCGTGGGGTCACGCCTGTGTCTGAAGCCTGTGTCACAAGTGCCAGGCATGTTGCCATGTGGAGCAGGCAGAGCAGGGGGCAGTAAGGAGGGGTGAATTAACCAGCCTGGGGACAGTGTGCTGAGACGGTGCCACAGGACCCCAAGAGTCCCTCTGGGCCTTTCCCTGAAGCCACCTGAGTCCTGTGCGAGCACCGCCAGCCCTGCAGGCCCGGGGAGGACTGGGGCTTGGTGCTGGCTCTGGGCTTGACCGCCACAGCACTGCATGCCCCTGGGGCTCTTTGCAGCTGCCCAGTACCTTCAGGTGAGTTCTGTGAACCCATCATGCAAAGCTGAGCGACCGCTGAAGCCCAGGGGCAGGGACGTGAGCAGGCAGCGCCTCTGCCTTCATCACGCCGCCAGCCTCTCTGCCGATCCATGGGCCCACTGCTGGGGTAAGCAGAGATGTCCAGGAGCAAGGCACTGCAGGCAGGAAGCACCAGCGAGGAGGAGCCAAAGCCCCTTGGTTCTCCACCTGGCGTGGGACCGCTACCTACGCTGGCTTCCCTGGAGCGGTTGCTGGCGATGGGGACCAGGGCTCACAGAGGCACAGGAGGAGGGCGCCCAGCACCCAAGGTTGGTCCTGCCCCCCGATGTCCGAGTCACCATGTCAGACATGGACAGGGCAGGTGCAGGTGACACAGGAGTTATTTTCCTAGCACTGTGATGCCAGCTGTTAGGATCTGTGATCCAGGGCCCAGCATCTGCATCGTGAAAGACGAAGGTTCCCAATGCAGGGCTCCACCTCTGTGGCCACAGGACACAGGCTGTGGGTGAGGAAGATCCTCCCTACAGACTCAGGCAGCTCCATCACAGGGCTGCAGGTGGAGAGCGACTTCCATCTTTGCTGTGTGCCAGGAGAGGCCTCGTGGAGCATGGTCAGGGGTGGAGAGACGTGCCCGGCTGTCGTCCCCTGCCTGGTGCTGCCCAAGGCTCCTAAGAACACTGCAACCCTGGCAAAGGATGGGCCTGCATATCTACCACCCTCCCTAAGGGATGTACAAGGCACATTCCTGGGCCCATCCTGGGTCCCCCGTGGACCACGACATCATGCTCCCAAGGTGTCAGAGCCCTGGGAAGGCAATAAATCTCCTGCCTTCCTTCTGCCCTTCCTCCCTCACCTTCCCCAGGGACTGCGAGGTGGTAAATGTGTCTGGAGTGAAACTGGACCTGTGCACCCCCAGAAAGTGTTGGCATCTGCAGCCGCCAGCTCCTTATCTGATGGGAAACCAATACCTGCGCTTCCCTCCCATAGCTCCAGGCTCTCACGGCAGCAGTGAGGAGCAGCCTGCTGATTCTAATCTAGACAAGGATGCACTCTCGGGTCATGCGAGGCCCCAGGAGAGAGCAGACGCAGCTCAGCAGCTCAGCAGCTCACCAGCCACGCAGCGGTCAAGGTGGAGAGACACAGTGAGGGAGCATGGACCTCACACCAGACTCCAGCGCTGTCCTGGCACCTGGCCTGCTGCACGTGAGAAGCCAACCCTGCCGTGCCTCTGTGAAAGGAATTCAGAGGCTTATGGGGCAAAACAGTCCAGGGCTGGCCTAGGGCTTCAAGTGTGGTTTGCTCCAGAGTTGGAACAAGCCCTCAGGAGCTGACTTCTCCTGCTCCAGACCTGCTGAGCTCCACCTGGGCCTCGTTGATCACCGCTGCCTACAGCTACAGCTCTGTGTCACTCCCACCATTCACGTGGCATGATAGCCAGGTCTCGTTCCCAGCCCAAGAAGCCTCGCTCTGATCCGGTTCTGACTTCACCATCCTGGGGAGAAGCCTGCCAGCTACGGTGCCGCTCAAGTCATCCCAGCCTGCACTCGGAATCCAAGTACCCGAGCCGCAAGGGAGTGCGAGCTCAGGGTGGGCATAGAGCAAGAAGTGGAGACCTCAAGTCAGGCAGAACAGTGCCCTGGCCCCATGTCCCCTCTTCTTGCTGGCTCTGCACAGGCTCTGAGGAGCAGTGCCCTAACCAACAATGTCTCAGTCAGCTACTCCAGGTAACAAACACTGCAGGGGCAGTGGCTTACACAACAGGTGCCGATTTTCTTCCAGTTCTAGGTGTGAACATCCTTGGTCAAGCGAAGGGTCAGGACATGGGGAAGGCCCTCTCTGCCATGTCCCATGACTCCCTGTTTGAGTGGGGAGAGACAGATGGGATGACAGCTCATGTTCCTTCTTCAGGCAAGGCTGCAAAGCCATCAGGAGCCCCAGCCTCTGACTCCACCAATGTCTACCATCTCCAAATGCTACTGCCCTGGGAAGTCTCAGTCTGCACTGGAAGTGGACTTGGCATCTGGACTTGCACTGTTAACAGGGACCAGAAATTTCCTGGAGAGTAGAAGTGTCATAGTTGTCACTGGGTGGGGACAGCGACCTAGATGCCATGTGCTGCCTTCTTAATAGGTAAAACCGGAGCTGCTACACAGAGCAGCTGGCCCGGTGCCCAAAGGCATGTGGACCCCTCTTCCTGACACAAACTCTGCTGGGTGTCCCTGAGGGAAGCTAGCCAGGCAACAAAATGTGGCACTGAGTGAGGAGAGAGGCAGACATGGAGAATCTCTTGGAGCCTTCAAGTGGCTTCCCTGGGTCTGTGTCTGTGGACACATGGGCCTCGGTGACCAGCAGACAGAACACACATGGTCCAGTCCATCACGTGGCTGACACAGGGATGCGGCCCTGGTGGGGCTGGAACAGATGCTGGGTAGCCAGGTGCTCAAGGGACACAGAGCCAGCCGGGCCCTGAAGCCTGGCCACAGTGGTCTTCTAGATGCTGCTTGTCTCAGGGCATCTCCTTTTAGTAACCCACCACCTCATGACTGAGCTTCCAGATGGCTGTCATAAATAAACTCCAAATTTTACAGGTAAAAGAAAAAAAGCATGCTTTCACTATTGGTGTATTTGGGTCACTTACTGTGGTGGTGGCAGAGCATCATTCCATCCTTTAACAAGACTGACAATCATCACCTTCCAGGCTGGAAGATCCCAGGTAAAGCCCTGAGAAGCAGCACAACCCATCACGCACCTGGCCTGAAGAGGTCTCATGCCCCTGCAGAGTCTCCCTCCCTCCCTTACATTTTAGCATGCTGGGAGTTTCAGGTTGAAGCTCGTCCTGCTGGAATCCCTTGATGGCCAGTGAGGTGTTGCTGTGAAAACCCCAGTCCCTATTAAAGACTTTATGGCAGGGACATTGGGAAGACCTGGGTCACTTGGGCATTCTGACCCCAGACCCTTGTGAATGAGGTTACATCTTGCCTCAGAGTTCCAGGTGTCCTTGCTGGAAAGGACACCAGGACAAGAGCTGAGCAGGTAACCCTCCAGACCAGATCCCCTTGGGGGTCCCCAGGCAGCACACACCTAAACTGAAGCTGGGTTGGCCCGCTCCCAGCTCTGAGACATCTGAGGCTGCCACTTGATGTTCTCCAAAGGCTTTCTGGGTGATGTGCAGGTCCTAACTTGGCCCGGCTTCTTCCTGTGGGGACCGTGAGGCAGGTGCACATCATCACCCAGGAGGAGGACCCAGGCTGCTGTCCCTTGGAGACTGGCCAGGATGCTTGTTTGGGGTGGGCTCCACAGCATTGCTACCAAAGGTCTGGCCAAATCCTCCTCGGGCCTCCATCCCTGACTTCAACTGCAGATGGGATCTCTGGATGTAGGAGGCTAAGGCTCTCCAAAGGAGAGCACCTGAGATGGAAAGCAGCCCCTAAGGCCAGTGGTGGGTGCTGAGGAGAGGGGAGCAGTCACCAACACTTAATGAAAGGGAGGTAAAGGTGGTTGAGTGGCCGCAGGCCAGCACCACTGCGGCCACCACCGCTGGCAGGGCATGCAGGAACCTCAGCAGGAGCCCAGCCAGCCCCACCTCATGTCTCACCTTGTCCTCTTGCAATGCAAGGTCACTCAGCTCCAGCAGCCTCAGGATACTGACACAACTCCTTGCAGGGTCCCCAGGCTCATGGACACCTTGTTCAAGGAAAGGGACAGTTCCAAAGCTTGAGCTGCACATTGGATCGGGGATCCCTCAGCAAGAAACATGGAGGACAATGCTCCCGCTGCAGCACAGTGCACCTGCTACCCCAGCAGAGATGATGCCATGTGGGACCCCTGCCCACGGCTTGGGCTGGCTCTGCAGGCACCACCCCAGGGAGCCCTTCCTCTCTGTGGGGGCTGCTCAGCAGCTACCTTGCCCTCTCCTTCCAAAGCCCATCTACTGCCTGGTGTTGTCCTGGGCCAGGACCCACTTCTGGGCTGGTGCTGGCTGTGAGGACTGTGGCTCCAGAAGGCCCAGCCCAGTGTGTTCCTCCCCAACCCCTTCCCAGCTTGTGGCTCTCTGCCTTCACCCCCTCCTGTCCCAGCCCTACAGAACCTTCTGCAGCTCCCTCTGCATCCATCTGGCAAGGTCAGGGAGGGGGCTGATCATGTCCTCTGCACATCGCAGGGGTCCGAGCACCTGCTGAGGCCAGGCTGTGCTGTTCCAAGACTCAAAAGCAACCGAAAGGACAGAAGTCTCTGCCCATCCAGGCTTTCCTCTGATGGAGGAGACACAGAATCAATAAGAAAATGAGTACAGTGGTTTCAGAGCAGGAAAAACGGGAAACAGGGAAAAGAGGTGTGAAGTGTTGGGTCTTGAAGGGCTGGAAATTCTGCCAAGGGGACTGAGAAGAGTTATAGAAAAGGTGGTCTAAAATCAGGCCATGAGGATGGACAGACCAGTGGATGAGTGTGTGGGTGGATGGGTAGACAGATATACATGGATGGATGGATGGATGGATGGATAATGGATGGATGGATGGATGGGTGGGTGGATGGGTGGGTGGATGGATGATAGATGGGTGGATGATGGATGGGTGGATAGGTAGACAGATACATACATGGATGGATGGATGAGTTAACAGGTGGTCAAACATGTATGAATGGACATGTGCATAGATGCATGGATAGACAGAAGCATGGATGGACAGATGGGTGGATGGATGGATGGTTGGGCAGAGAGAAGGAAGGAAGGAGAAAAAGGAGAGGGAGTGGCTATAGATGAGATGGATGACAGTAAAGGATGGGTAGATGGGTGTTGGGTGGATATGGAAGGCTGGATGGCAATAACAGAGATGGTTCATGGAATAGATGGGTGGTGAACAGGCTCTGATGGTGGAGGGGCTGCGAGCAAATCAGATGCAGGAAGGTCTGTGCAGCCAAGAACACACACAGCGCCTCTCACCCCGTCACCACCACCTGTCTTCCTCTTTCCCCCTTGCTGCTTCCCATGTGTCCTTCAAGCCCCCTTCTGGGAACCTCGTCCTGTGACGCTGGACCTCGTCCTCTCTCCTGGCTGTCAAGCCCTCGAACCCGCAGAGTCTGCAACCTTCCTTACCTGACATAGGACCATGTAGCGGATCTTAGCTTCATTGATGAGGAGGAGTCACAAGACTTGTTTCTCGGCATTCAATCCCCATATGTCTTTTTTTTTTTCCCAGTCAGTTGCAGCAATTGTCCATTGGCGAGGGAGAAGGGGATGGCCTCAGGGCACTAAGATGTAGGAGCCTGAACACACGCTTAACAGACGTGTTCCTCATTCCACAGTGCAGTGACAACAGCTGCCCAAAGCTGCCCACGCTGCATGGTATGTGACATTCTCTCCCCAGCCCTCCTTGGTTTTTCTCACTTCACTGCATTTTAGAATAACCTCAGGGCTGTACAGTCATCCCCACAATCTAATTTTAGAGCATTTCCATTGCCCTAAAAGAAACCTCAGCTCATCAGCAGGCCCTGCCCACTTCCAGCCCATGCATCCATTAATATTCACTGCTTTTGAGGCCCTGATTATGCATTTCTGATGCATCTTAAGGACCTCAGCCTACAAATTTATGCACCTTGGACTTTCCAATGCTTAGTATGTGCCAAGCATAACTACTCCTTGGCATAACTACTTTCCAAAACACACTTCATGATGGAGTCCTGCATGACAGGAATTGCCAACTTCCCTTAGTGTTTTTTGCCTTTCAGGATCAGTTTAGAACAGTTGATTTTAGCTGGGCATATGATCACCCACCAAAAACTACATTTCCCAGCATTCTTTGCAACTAAGCATAGCATGTGGCTGCATTCTGACTAATAGGAAATGACAGTAATATCACATGACTATACACTAGCCAATGTGAAATGATGAGCACACTGCGGGGGAAATTTCTTAAGAAGGGCTGTAGGTGTGAATAGGGCAGCCAAGAAGGGCACTTGGTCCCTTCTCTCAGCCCTTCCCACTTCCTGCTGGCAACACATAGATGTGGCAGCAATAAAGAGGATGTAGAAGCCAGGTCTTGGAGGTAAAACAAATTACTGTCTGCTTCAAAGCCCTGTCCATTTGGAGTTTGTTAGGAAGCCAGACCTAACTGGTGGATCTCTGCTAATGCACACACAAAAGGAAAATGAGGTTCCCCGTACATTAGTAAGCACTGGCTGTGCAGGTGCCATGTGCCAACTCCCGGCACGTTGGGCTATGAGAGCTGGAAGAACTCCAGCACCCAAGAAAGCAGTTGAATGCCCGACAAGCTGGTAGCCCCAAAGATCAGTGGTCTTCATTGAATTTTTATCTCTTTATATCTCACAGAAGACTGCACAGTCTTCCAGTCTGACATAGCAGAAACATCTCATACAGGCCCAAAACAGAACCTCTGATTGACGTTTGGTGTAATTCTGCCTCGGGGCACCAGAGCTGAGCTGCTCTGCACTGGTGGTGTCACGCCTGGCATCCCGGCAGCGGGGGTCACAGGTCCGAGCCCTGACCACAGGGCTTTGTAAGACACACTCAGCCAGCCTATAGCCATGCAGGATGCAAAGGACAGGCTGGATGGCATCTACTCGCCCTCTGTGGCTCAGGGTGCTTTTTCTTGCTCACCAGTAAATTTTTTTTATTTGCAGATTTGGTGGAAACAGCCCCTCTGAAGATGGCTTGGCTGGTGTGCTTACAGGTGGGTATGGTGATCGCGGAGTCACCCAGGCATGGCCTGGCTACAGGGACGGATCTGTCTCATACCCAGAGAGTGGCTTAGGACATTTCTAGGGCCCAAAGATGCCAGGAGAAATCACACAATGAGCTTGCAAGTGTCCACTTTCCAGGGTCACACAGCTACAGAGCCACTGGCCAAGACTGGGTTTTCCTTCCCAAGAGGTCTCTGCAGCATTGAGACTCACATCGAGGCTGTGTGGGCAGCAGGGCCCAGGGCTGCCCTTCCACTGTGACTCAGGGGTCACAGTGTGCATCTGGAGCCCACTGCCAAGCTCCAGTGTAGCTCGAGACCACCAATGAAGTCCCATGTCTGCCCAACCGCAGTGTTGAGGTTGTAAAGCCAAGGATGACCGGAGGGGATTGGATCAGCACGGCCCTGGGATTCAGACTCTGCCTACCCTGTAGCCCCCCCTTGGGTCCCTTCATGTCTGCCAAAGTTCCACGAGCACATGGGAACAGTGCTGTGCCTTAGTACTGCAGGCCAGAACCGCTGGTGCTTAGGGTCTTCGGTGGAGGCTGAGGGGCATGGGCTCAGAGACCCTGACTTCACTGTACCCCCTCCCCATTATTGATGGGTGCCCTCATCCACCCCTTTGTTCCTCTTCTTGGGGTGGGACCGGCAATTCTCCCAGTGCAGCCCACAAGCACACAGCAGGGAGCTACCACACTGCTGCCATGTAGTCCCGTGGCTCCCAGCTCAAAGAGCACCACTGCACAAGGGGCAAGGCCTGCGCTCACCAGCCGCCCAGCTCTGCTGTCCCCACCTCTGCAGGGAGCAGCAACGGCCCAGCTTTCAGCATCCCGGGTGCTATCAGTGCCACTGGTAAACCCTTCTTCATCCTTCTGTTATTGAGGAAACTGAGGCACCGAGCTAGCAAGTGCAGAGCCAGAGCCCAGATCATGGCCTAACTCTAGCCAGGTGCTCACCTCGGCTGTGTCCCAGGCAAGCTCTCTGGACACAGTAGTGAAACCCAGTTGAAAAATCCATCTCCATGACAACCACCCTGATGCGTTCATAGAGCCTGGGTCTGCTGCAGGCCAGGCAATGGCCAGGATTCTCCAGGCCCCACTGCCTCTCTCTACACGGGGCCAGTCCAGCCCAGTGCTGGCCCCGCTCAGCTCAGTCCTGTGTGTGGCCCCTCCCAGCATCCCCCTGAGGCCCTGGTGTCCCTGTGTTGCCCAGAGTGATCGTCCAGATTCTCTAGTGATCTGTTTGTGGCATGCAGAGCTGGACTCCAGGAGCATCCGTGGATCCCAGGGAGACCTCTGTCCTCCTGGATTCTGGTCCCAAAGGATGCAGGGTGAACTGGAGCTTTCAAGTGCAGGGGGAAGTTGGGGCATGAGGGGACAAATAGAAGTGGCCGGTGGGGCTTTCAGGCCTGGCGGCCGTCAAGTCCACCATGGACCTCCCAGTGCCTGGGGACACGTGGGGTGTGGTCCGTGGGGCCCAGCAGGCTCGAGAGGGGCAGTATCAGAAGAACCAGGTGTGACTCACTCTCTGCTGACCCTGAGGACTGCAGGGTGGGACAGAGGGCAAGCGACCTCTGCCTCCTACTTCTCTCCCGGACTGTAGCTAACTAGCTGCCAACTGCTCTGGATGCAAACCTGGGCAGAGAGAACCATCCTACCTATCCTCATCCTCAGGAGTAGGGCAAGAGAGATGAGGAGGAGTCCCTGGCCACCACCCCTGCCCTGGGACTTCCTGGAAACGTCCAGTACAGCAGGCGCTACGAAGGTCACTGGTCACTAGAGCTGCTCTTGTGCCTCAGCTGGGAGCTGATCCCACATCCACCCAGCCTGGGGGGGAATCCCTGTGCCCATGTCTGTCCTGTACTTCTGGAACAGCGTGGCCACAGGACAGACCTCTCCAGCAGCATGCCTTCACTGTCACTGCAGGGGTTGCTCAAGCTGGATCCCGCAGGCTGCTGGTTCCTCCAATGTGGCCAGGGCAGCACTGGCTGGTTGCTGTGTCAGGGATGCCCTGCACCCTTAGGAGCATACCCCGCTCTGAGTTGTCTGCTTGCTTAGACATGTGACCTCTGCTTGTCATCCCAGCACTCGGGAGGCTGAGGCAGGAGGATTGCAAGTTGAAGCTCATTCTAGGCAGTTTAGCAAGACCCTATTTTAAGAAAACTAGCTAAATACGGAGGGCTGGGGATGCAGTCAATGCCAGGGTCCTGGGTTCCATCTCCCTACTACAAAATAAGAGCAAAAAGAGAAGCATCTGCTCAGCTCCCTAAAAGCAGAACTGCCCCTCTACAGCACTTGAGAACAACCAGAACCTTCGCAGCTCTGGGAACCGCTGGAGTCAAGTGCTGGCAGCCAGGACCATGGGCAGCTGGGCCCTCAGCACAGAGGACAGGGACAGGCAAGGGAGGCCCTGTCACTCTATCCGGGCCACGTGAAACTCAGTGGCCCCTTGTAGACTTGCATCAGATCAAGGCCCAGTGTGAGCCACGTGCGCACAGGAAGGGCCCGGCCTCTGTGGGTTATTCAGAGAACTGCTGGGGTGGAGAATCTCCTCTCCCCTCCATGCTGTTGCCCTGAGCAGAGCAGCCAGAGCTGACCAGACTCCCTGGAAAAGCGCTGCAGTCTGCTGTGGCCAGCGCCCCCCGGGGCAGGTGCCTGCGAGCTGCTGGCCCTGCCCTCCTCTGCGTCTGTGTGAACTTTTGAACCTAGGCCTGCAGAGGAAGCCCCAAGTCTGGGTTGGGCTGGACTGGAAACCTACTTGACCTTTGCGGGCTGTGACCCTTCCTGGCTTTACTGCTTCCACAAAGAAGCCACAGCCTCTGAGATGACAGCTCAGGGTCCTGGGGCCCAGGGTTCTTCAGGGCCCAGCCCAGATGTGGGCCAGGTGAACAGAACCGCAAGAAGGTCCCTCACACATAGGATTATTCAGTGCCCCACTGGAAAGGAGCTTTGAAGGGCAAGGCCAGTGCACAGGGTACTAGCACATCCACCTGAAGGCTTCAGAGCTGAGCAATTCACAACGTGGGCAGCCTCGCAGGGCATGCTTCGGCTCGAGATGTTACATAACATATAAGGGCAGTGTATATTCCGCCTGCTGAGCCCACAGTTCAGAGCCTGATGGGTCCCAAGACGAGGAGGAAGTGGCCACCTCACTATGCTCTGGCACACAGTTTTTCCTATCAGCCAGTTACACTCTAGCAAGAATTTTAGACACTGTCCCTCTGTGTACAGGGACTTACTGAGCAGTAAAGTCTGGGAGAGCTTGCAGATGCAGGGGCAGTGAGTGTAGGAACTTTGCTGTTCACCCAGAAGCACTGAGGCCCTGACTTGGGGACAGGGATAGAGGTCATGGAGCCTGGCCTGCCATCTCAGATCGAAGAAGACAAGGTCCAGGAAGGAGGACAACCCTTGAAGATGACAGAGTCAGTCTGCAAGCAGAGCTGCAGCTGGATTAACCCAAGCCTTGTGGCCAAGAAGGTCCGCATCTCTGGATGGCTCGAGCTCTGCCTGCCACCCAGGCCCACCCAAAGGTGCCCTCGGACTGGGGTGAAGTCAGAGGGAGAGTTCCCTTCAGGGATAATTAAAGAACCTGGGGAGGAGCTGTGGCCCAAGTTCACCCCTTAATATGGCCCAGGCTGTGAGCACAGCGAAGGCTCTGAGAAGTCCTGCAGATTTGCCTCAGCCTGGGGCCTCTGCTGCGCTTCTCCCAGCAGATTTGGGAAGAGAGCCGAGAAGGAGGGTGCAGTGGTCAACGCTAGAGGTGGCGGGAGTTGGCTGTCAGCAGGAAGAGGGTCACAGGCTCCTGCTGCCACCCCTGCCCCCGCAGGGCAGGGCCGATCCACACCAGCCCCACAGTCACCAACAGAGGTGGGGCTCCAGGCTCCTGCTCAGCAGGGAGCAGGGGCAGCGCCCGAGCAGGCACCGGGGGACCTGGCCCTGCACTGTCACAAGCTTGACGCGCCCACCCAGCACAGAGCGGGAGCGCCGCATCTGGACCCCATTAGCTGCCCGCACCTGCCCACAAACCCCTGCAGCGGCGGGGTTAATTTCTTTCAGCAGACGGTGGCTGGGTGGGTCCAGGTCTCTTCAGAGTGGGCAATGTTGACAGCTGTCCCCAAGCAACAATGCCGAGTGCACCATCTCCACCTGTCCTGGGGGATGGGGTGGGAGACCCCAAGCCCACTGGAGCCCAGTGTGGAGGGGTGGGCAGCCTGGCGCGATGTCACAATCCCAAGGGCCCCAGTGCCTCAGTTTCCCCATTGCCATTGCCCTGCATGAGCTGCACCCTCTAAAGCAGTGGTCACAACCCCTGACCTACAGCAAGCACCCGGCGGTGTGGGCATGCCCTGAACCTGTCCTTGCCAGACAGCCCAGCATCTGCGGAGCCTGCTACAGCCCCTGCCTGGCTCAGTGCCCTCTGTGCTCTGAAAGGAAGCCACCATCCTGGCTCCCAGTATAGCTGGGCCCAGTGGGTCACAACCCGGCCTCCTCCTGAGGCCACCCCACCTAGGATGCACCTCCAGCCCGGATTCGGCGCATGGTCACGCAGCACAGGGCCTCCTGGCCCCTGCAACAACCACCCGCACAAGCCTCTGCTGCATCCCAGGAGGCCGCGCTGCCCCCAGACAGGCCCACAGTCTGCACTTCGTTTTCACTGCAGGACTTCTTAGAGCTCTGAGGTGCCCTCCTAGGTTTGCTCATCTTCCCAGGATGCCAGGGTGAGAGCCACAGCCCGGCCTGAGAGGCCACTGAGTGAATTCCACAGGAGAATGGTGGCAGCATGTCGGGGTGTCACAGTGACGCCGGCTCCTCAGCTCCTGAGCACCTGCCAGCTGGGAGGAGACACCTGCGCCTGACACCCGGGCTGGTGGCAGCCTCAAGCGAGGTGGCTTCCCGTTCCCCACTCCCCATTTCCCTTGTGCCTGCCCCTGCCTCCCTGGGCGGCTCTTCTGGACTGGCACCTTACACCAGCCCAGCCCAGCGTGAGAATGTGGGCCGCTGTCCCCAGGAACAGGCCCACCCTCATTACCTCTCTGTGACACTGCTTCACCATTTACAGTTTCAAGAGGAGCAATACCATACAGGGAACATTTTGCAAGATCATTTTGTAACACATCACCCAAAGAATCATACAAGAGTGCAGGAAGTCTGTCCACACACTGAAGACCAAAGATGCCAGCCGGGGGCCTGGATCCCACGATAGCATACTGCGCAACTCCAACAGACCTGGGGCCCATGACAAGGCCTCATGCAGGCCTGTATACCGGCTCTGCCTGGGAAGCCGCCAAGGTCAACAAGGGGTCTCCCAGGAGCCAGGAAGTGCTGTCGAAGTGAGAACCACAGCCATCCTCAGCAACAGTGAGGTGCTGGGCTCCTCCATGGATGAGGAAAGCTGAACTCCCTTTGGGAAAGCCAACATGACAAGCTCCTCCAGGGGGCTGAGCTGTGCACCATTTTCTCCTCTGGAGCCAGGAAGCAATGCTCACCACCAGGACCAGAGCTCCCGCGAAGTGAACTGTGTCTGTCCTCAGTGACTTGAAGGTCCCAAGCTCTGCCTCCGACAAGGACAGCCACATCCTCCAGGAAGGCCAGCAGGACAAGGGCCTGGGCAGAACAGCACGGAGGCCTAGCAGCTCCCACAGCCCCCCCAACAGCCTCTCCCAGATCCTCCTCACTTGCCTCTTTTGCTGCTGGCAACCACCCCTGGGTGGCCTCCCACTCCCAGCCCCACCTTCAGGGAACAAGGAGCTGCTCAGCTGACCCTGAACAGGGTGGACAGGGTAGAGAGCTGGAGAGGGCCCTGTGTGGGGGGGGCTGCAGCCCCGTGCTGGGGGATGCAGAGCAACAGTGACCTCCGAGTGCTGGCTTCACCACTTCAGGTTGAGACCCACAGGCTGCAGAGCCGACACCCTGACTCTCAGGGGGCAGCTACCCCCATACCGGGCAGCAATGGGTCAGGCCACATCTTCCAGGGGCAGGTGGGCCTGCTCCCCCTTAGTTGTGGGTGGGGCTGCAGGTGCTCATGGGGCTCCATCCAGGCCCTGCCACGCCCTGCCTTCTGCCTCTCCTCACAGAGGAAAAGACCCTGCAGATAAGACAAGAGGCTTGCTGGTCTCCACGCCTGGCCCGACAGGGACAGGGACACCAGCAGCACAGGGCACAGGGCACCTTTGGAGGCACAGGAGCAGCTGGATCTGGGTTACTTTTTAGCAAAATGAAATTCGCTTGACAAACACGAAGTGCTGATGGGTGGCGCTGAGTGGACATGGAGAGCACAGCCCCCACACCTCAGAGGAAACTTAGCGGCATGCACCCACCCCCCCCAGAGCCTGGCCCCTCCCTAAGACCCCACCACCCAGGCTCTGCTCCTTGTCTCTGTGGATTCCCCACCCTGACTGCTCTGTGGGAAAGTCATATTTTTGAGGTCTATCTATGTGGTAACATATGTCAGCGCTTCATCCCTTTTATTGGCTGAGTAATATTCCACTGGGGGGATATTCCAATAATCTTTTTAAAAGAAAATAGAACAGCTTTCCTAGAGTTCCTATGGAATTACACTTGCTATGAAATTTAGATAACAACAACCAAACACTGGGGCTAGGATAGGGACAGACCAACTGACCAGTGGGGCAGAGCCCAAGTTCAGAGGTGAACTTGTACTTTCGTGCTACTGTGGTTTCCACAAGGGTCCTGAGGCCACGTGGCAGGACAAGACGTGGCGCTGGTGCACTGAATATCCACACATAAAGAAGCACGGATTCCCTCCCTCGCATGTATATAAAACCAAGTCAAACTGGATGGCAGGCCTGCAGCTACAACACTAGGAAGCAAACAGTTCGAGTCTGTCCCTGAGACTTAAATTGAGAACAGAGCAAGCCGGCTGCTGGGCAGGGCACATTCGGGGCAGGGCACTGGCACCGCACCAGTCTGGGTGCTGCACAGTCGTGGCCAGCTGCCTGGGGCTGGCAGAAGCTCCTGGGCTCTGAATCTGCCAGAAGGCAGATCTGAGGACTTGGGATGAGCCCCTAAGGACACACTGCCCGGGATGGGTCCAAGCCGGGGTCCCTTGCAGCCAGCGGCTCTTTCCCACGGCCTCTCTGGTGGCCCTGAGCTCTGGCCTCTGCCTTCTCCTGGCTGGTGCCACACCCAGGTGGTAAAGAACACAGGCCGGAGGTAGCCAGGAGGGTGTCCAACATCTCTCTCACCTTGAGCAGATATAACATGTGGAGACTTCGGCCTCAGACTCTGCATGCCTGCGCTCTGTGTACCAAGCAGCCCCGGAAAGTACTCAGCAAAGTGGCTGCGGAGGGCTGCCAATGAAACCTGATTAGTGAAACTAGGTGGCCAGCAGGCTGGGCCCTGGGCCCAAGCACCAACACGGTCCATGCAGTTTTTATCCCATTTCACAGTTGGAAAACCAGAGGCCCCGAGGTGACCCAAGATAGCACAGGAGATGGACAGCAGATGCAGAGGGGCCTGTTCCGATCCACAGCCTCCACCTTCTGTGTGGGGGACCCCAGGGAGAGGTGGCAGGGGTGGGGGCACACGCTACACATCACACACACACACACACACACACACACACACACAGTGCATTCCTCCCCGCCCTTTCTTCTCCTGAGGAAGAAGCGCTTTGATCAGGCCTCACCCTGACTTCTGTGGGATGACAACCTCGAGCAGCTCCTGCCCTGCTCCACAGAGGACCTGACGCCATGTGCCTTCACCCCGGCCACTGTGAGCCTGCAGGACAGGCTAGGGGCCATAGGAGAGGAGGGGACAGGGGAGGGGAGAGGAGCGGAGCAGGGACCTGGTCACTGGGAACAGGCCACCAGCCCACTGCTGTCCTGCCTGCTCAGCCCCTGGGCCAGCCCTAGAGCTGCCCTAAGTCTGCCCAGCCAGGCTGGCAGAGGCTTGCACCATGGGTTGGGGCCAAAGCCCTGTGGGAGACCTGGGCACCCTGCGGCTCCATGCAGGGCACAGAACCAAGTTAACAGTGACTCAGAGCCCAAGGGCTCCTGACAGCCTGGGTAGGCAGCACGGGTCCCGTGGATGGAGCCCACAGGCGTGGACAAGGGCAGGTCCCCTGCAGAGAGGGGTGCTGTGCTGACTTCCTCCGAGGGACCAGCAGCTAGGACAGGTAGAGGGAGTTGCCCAGGACTGCCTCACTCTTGGGGTCAGAGCAGAGATGGGCTGACCTCAGACCCTCACCCCGGCCCCTGTGTGCACTCATGCAGCAGCCCTCCCAGGTCCCATGGGGACAGTGCTGGCCATGCTGCTGTGACTGTCCCACCCACAGGTACTTGGGGGCTTGTGGTAGCACAGGAGTTCAGCCCAGGACTCAGACATGAGCAGACCCCTGGCCTCCCCCGCGTCCCTGCGCTCAGGAGCCCTGCAGTTTGGGGTGCACACCACTCTCAGGCGTGGGATAGTGAGTCATCCCTTAGGGCACAGACCAGGCCATGTCCTCTGCCTAGGGTAAGGGGGAAGCCTTGCACTGGGCCTTGGGGATCTGGCTCCCATGGCTCCTGACCCTCAGCCTGCTGCCCTACATGGGTAAAGCAGGTGGCCATGGGATTTTAGTCAGACCAAGACAGATGAGGCCTGGACTCCATTGCTCCCAGGTTTCATGAGGACAGGAGAGGGAGGCTGCTAGGATTAGAAAAGGAAGGTACTCCTGCTGCCCCCCAGGGCAGCCCAGAGTGTCATCACTGACCAGAAGTGCCTTTCCTCACAGCCAACCTGGGGACAGTGACATGGGGAGGGCAGGATCGGCAGACGGGCCCTGGGCACTTGGAGTCTCTTGGCCTCCCACAAGGGAGCCGTGTGCCCAGCTCCAGGCTGCACCGGAGGTCACATCATCATCCTCTCTGGGCCAGGTCCAGCCTCCACTGCCTGGAGCCATCCATGGTGACTCTGAGCCTGGCCTTGGACTGGCTCCAGCAAGGTACGTTGACCAATGAGAGTGCCCTGCTGTGGGGCCTGGAGTCCTCCAAGTCCATTTGCTAATGTATGGTCACCAAGGAGATGGCATTTGGAGACAGAGCCCCTACAGGAGCCCACAGAAGGGCTGCAGAGCCTCCATGGCACTGTGGCACCTCCCAAGCCAACATAAGGACACAGTATTCATCCCCAGTCTGAGGTCCATCGGGAAGCAGGGACAGGAGTCTCACTGGTCCTGACCCTACCCAGCCTTGACCCTGGGCAGAATGTGTGTGCTGTCTGGATCTCCAGGCCCAGGCATTTCACGGTAGCAGGGGACACTATGAGGTGGAGGTCTGGGCAAGGACATGGCAGGCCCTGGCCAGGTGATGTGGCCTCAGGGAGCGAGGAACACAGGACTCCCTGGGGGTCCCAGATGGGCAGGCAGCCCCTAGCCCACTGGGTGAGCGGCTCCTGGAACCACAGAAGCAGGGACCACTCTGAACTGCTGCCTGTGCTGATATCCTAACTGTTGGGCGGGTGCCACCCTCCAGCTGGGGCCCACTGCAGGCCCTTCTGGGTGCAATTGTAGGGGACAGCAGCTTTCAGTTGGGTTAATTTTATCCTAGCAAAAGCAGCTCTCACTTAGCCTTTAATCCACTTGTGTTAGAGAGTGTAACTTCTTTGCCCTTCCGCCACTCTCATTAAGATGTTGTAGGTGTTGAAGCAGAGGAGAAACCAAGAACGAGGCCCAATGTGTTTCTGACCTGTAAGGTTCGGGAAAGTGCAACCAGACGCTCACCAGACATTTGAGATCTGTGACCCGGAAAGGGCCCAGTGGCCAGCTTTATGAGTAAACTGCTTGTTCCAATTTTCCGTCTGACATGGAAATAATCTCCTCACTTCATATGGAGGCCCAGAGCAAGACTTCCACAGGCAAGACACCAGGTTGAGGTCTCCCCAACCCACCCCTAGTCTCCATGCCTGCAAGCCGCTTCTGGGCAGCTTTGGAGCCAAGGCTGAGTTCAGCTGGCCACCTGGGCGTGGCCGAGGGCTGGAGCTGCAGATGCAAAAGGGATGGGGCAGGGCTGCAGAGGGGCACCGTGGCCAGTGTCACCGGCCCCGACTCCACATGCCTGTCTGCCAGCGGAAGTGAACTTCTAGCAACAGCACGAGCGTCAGTGACTCGCACAGCCATTCCGTGTGTGAAGCCCGAGACCAAATGGGCCCAGGATGCAGAGCGAGTCCAACCCCAGGCCATCGCAAGGACACAGCTCATGTGGCTCGAACGCCTCCTGACCTAAATGCACCGCGCGCTCTGGAGCAGTGGTCATCACCCTGGGGCCACCAGAGCCTGGCAAACACCCAGGAGGAGGAGTGCAAGCAGAAGCGGCAGCGCTGACTGGGGCCACCGCTGGCAAAGGCCGAAACTGGTCTTCCAACTGCAGTTCAGAGAAGTCAGCATCAAAGGCAAATGCACTTGGGACCAGCAGATGGGCGGCTTTCACCATTAGAAAGGGAGGGTATGCAAATAAGCGGCCTGCGCGGGGCAGACAGCACACACCTGCACCTGAGCGCTGGGGGAGGATGAGGCAGGGTGACCCCGGCTGGAGCAAATCAGAGATGTAGACCCTGCTTCAGAAATAAAAGAGACAGGGTGCTGAGGGTCAGCCCAGTGTGAAGGCTCAGTGTGATCCCCAGCCCTGCGCCCTCCAAAAAGCAGCGTACAACTAACATTCAGGTACAGGCACTGTGGGACGGGTTCTGAGCTGTCAATTAACATAAGTGTAGAATAAAATCTGTCTCAGCGTCTGGATTCTTTGTTACAAAACAAAGATCAAGAACTTCAGATAGGGCAACCTGTGAATTTAAAATTTTTCAAGGTTGATAACTAAAGACTTGCAATGTTTTACCTCTAGATGATTTCCGAGAGTCATTTTTGCAATGCGTCTTCGTAGTTTCTATGATCAAATGCCTGGAGCAGGTGCATGAGCAGGTCCAATGCTATTGAATTGCAAACTACAGCCAAATCATTGACAGGAAATAATAACTGTGCATTCATTGCTTTATCTTTTTTTTCCCCAAAAAAACTCTGGAACTTTCCATGGGATTCTAACACCAGGAAATGAAGGGCTATTTTTGGCCTCTTGCTGTTATTGAAAGGCTACCTGTAAAGAGCTCCGGAAGCCCCACCACTGCTAGGAGAGCTCCTACCTCCCTTGAGGCCTGGGGGGTGGCGCCTGCTGGAAATCTGGGGCTCTGGGCCCAGGGTGGGGCCTCAGGGACCTGCACTGGTCCGTTTGGGGACATGGGGTAGAAGCTGAGTGAGCCGGGACAATGCATGTCCCAGAGACTGTGGCAATGCTGCAGCTGCGTCTTCAGCTTCGAGACTGTGTTCAGAGGGTTCGCAGGCATGGAAGGGGCAGCTGGTCCTGGAATATGCTCCTTACCCCACCTCCTGCCCCAGCCATTTGACCATGGCCAGGATACTGAGCCAACAGGCACCTGGCAGCTCGGGAGGCGCCCACACTGCTGCCTGGCTGTGGAGCCAGATACATCTGGCGCGAGCCCTGGCATGCTCAGGTGGCCCGGACCACACAGGACGGTGATGTGGCAGGCCTCAAGGAAGTAGACAGATGATGCCACGCTCCATCCAACTGGGCCCAGGCTGGACAGCAGCCACCCAAGCCACGTCTGCAGAAGCTGTGCCAGGGGTGGAAGACCCTGTGTCTCTACATGCGGCTTATCTCCAGGATGACTGGTACATGTCATAGATTGTCCCCTACTCCCACCGACAAAGAACGGGAGCCCAGGTCTCATCGCAGCCAGCAAGGGCTCCTCAGTGGCTGGGGAGCAATAAGTGACCCCGTCCTTGCAGGTGATGGAAAACGCCAGACCCGGGCCAGCTGCCTGTGGGGAATGGTTTGTTCACTCACTTATTCAGTCAACAAACCCTCGCCAAAGCCCTTCTCTGGGTGGGACTTCCATGCAATGTTTTAGGTGTACAGGCCATAGGAGACCCACCCTGAAGGCCCAGCTGGCAGCACCAGAGAGGCACGGATATGACAGGTACACTGAGAAGCAGGGATGTGCAAGGACAGGCAGGGGCTGCTTGGCTGTGGCAGGGGCAGCAGAGGCCAGGGCAGACGTTCCAGGCTCACGACCCTGTCCTGCCGACCCCCAGTGAACGTCCTAAGTAGACGATGATCGGAAGCAGCACGGGCAGCACTGCAGGGTGACGCCTGAGCTCTCAGGAGCCCAGCTCTGCCGTTCCCTTGGGCTGTGACGTTGGCTGTTATCCACCCAGCTCTGTGCCTCAGTTTCCCTACCTGTAGGATAGCGGACAGCAGGGGGAGGGCAGTACCTCTGGCTTTTGCTACTTGCAAGATTCTCCTCAGCACCCAGTGAAGAGGCTGAGGCCAGCAGAACCCACAGGAGGGGGAGGAAGAGGAGGAGAAGGTGGAGGAGGAAGAAGAAGAGGAGGAGGAGGAGGAGGAGGAGGAGGAGGAGGCAGTGGGGGTGGACATCACTGACAGATGTCAGAAACAGCAGCCCCAGCCACCATCCCAGAATGCCCCTCACCTGGGAAGCAGGCCCTGGTGCTGTGCCCAGCACAGTGGGGTGGGCCTGGAAGTGCCACAGAAGGGCATGAAGCCAGGCAAGGAAGTGCCACCTCAGGGCACATGGCCTGCCTCAGTGAAGCCCCAGAGTGGGCCAAGCCACCACAACCTGGGAGGGGCACTGGGGCAACTGCAGGAGCGGCAGGGTCCCTTGGGTAAGCATCCAGGGGAGGCGGCTATGCCTCGCCGCGAGCCTGCACTTGAAGGTGAACAATGCTGTGCTCTGTGACCCTCACCCTGAGTTCTACAAAGCAGCCTGGAGAGAGGAGGGTGATGCTGAGCCCTGGGAAGTCCGCTGCTCCTTGGTGCGCACTGTGTGTCGGGGGAGGCTGTGGCGGGGTGCTGCTGGCCTGGCATGGGGCGCAGCTCAGTGCTCAGGCATCCAGCAACAGGAAGCCCAGGCGGGTCATCAATCAGGGCTTCTGACTGCACTCCTTGCCCAAGCAGAGCCAGTGGATTGAATTTCTCCACCAGTGTGAGCTCCTGCTGGCCTGGCTGCCGGGCGCAGCCAGGAGACGTCTGCCGTCAAGCGCTGACCTCAGCCTGAAAGTCGCTCCCCAAAACTACTCTTCAACATTTACCAAAAATCCAGCTGGAATTGTCCCAACGTAGGAGCCGGAGCACTTAGAGAGCAGCAGGGGCACGCAGACAGGCGCCACAGGGCGGGGCTTCCCTTCCTAGGCTTGGACAAGTGCGTGCTCCACCTGTGCCAGCTCCATCCAACCCAGAAGGGTGCCCCTGGCCTGTGCTCCACTCTGGTCCTCCACCAGCTGCAGGGAAGGTACCCTCTCATGCTGCCAGTGAGGGGTCCCATCCACCACTTGGCGCCAAGGTGCCAGGTGCTGCATGCACGGGTCCTGACCTGTGAGGGGCACCTGCTTCAGCAGGCAGAGGCCTTCCTGCTCTGTGCTGGCCTCAGCCATAGCATTCCCATCCTGTGGCGGGGCAGGGGCAGGGGCAGGGGCAGCTCCTCGGGCCGACCTGAGAACAAATGCTGCTTTGGCAGCCAGTCCCTTCCCTGGCCTCCTGCTGGCCCTATGGTCCTGCCACCCAGAGTCTGCCCTGGATGCCCCAGGCTGAGTGAATCCCCTCTGTGCCTCAACACTGCCTCCACCAGCATAGATGTTTTAGTTACTTTTCACTCGTTGCTGGGACAAATACCTGACACTCAAAATGAAGGAAGGAAAGGTTTATTTATCTCACAGTTCGTGGAGGTGTCAGTCCATATTTGGCTGGCCCAAGGCAGAGTGGAGCAGGGCAGAGAGCATCCAGTTCATGGCGGCAGAACAGCAGCAAGATGGTGGTAGAGGCAGCCAACCAAAGACGGCAGCAGAGCAACAGCTACAGCTCTAGCCTGTCTCTCTGTCACTCTTTATATTACATTCAGGCTCTCCGCCTTAGGATATCCACCCTAGACCACACCCATAGTATCAGCCTTACTCAGACCCATAATCCCATCAGTACTGTAACACAATCCCAGGGATCACGAATCAAGTCTCAATCTATAGAAGCCACGCCCCATGATTGCATGAGGCTTTGCAGGGACAACTAGACATAAACCATAACAATAGACCTCGGTCCACTGTGCTGTGCCAGGTCACCTCGGCTCAGGATGCTTCACCGAGTCTCATCAGTGGAGTGCCTTTGGCTGTGTGACACCCTGGACTGGGCTCCTCCTTCGACATAGGCTCCTCAGGGGTTACTCTGCCCGCCACAGGCTGGCGTGACTCAGCCCCGGAAGTAGCTGCACCGAGCATGGCCACGCTCCTGCCTGGATGATGACCATGAGTGGGCAGCAGCCATAAACACTGATGTGGATGCAGCACCCTGTCCAAGAGGCAAGGGTGCAATGAGTAATTGTCCTGTGCTGGCGCCCAGCATGGGCACCAGAGCTGAGGGGAGGTGGGGCTGACCTGGCTCATGGTTTGGGGGCACCGATCCCTGGCAGGTCTGGCAGCAGAAGGTGTAGCAGAGGAAAGGGGCCTGCTCTGCCCAGCCCCAGCTGTCCAGTGTCCAGGTGAGCTCCCTGTTGCCTAGCCAAGCCACAGGACAGGCGGGGGGGGGCACTAGCCGGGCCCCGAGCTTGCACAGGACCCCTGGGGCACTCGGCCAGGAAATCAGAAACCCCAACTGCAGAGTTGACACAAGCTGGCCACGGCCTGCAGGCGATGGCCCTGGGGAGACGCTTTTCTCCTACTGTGACTCACAACCTACCCCAACTGTCTCCTTTCCTGCACCCAGTGACGGAGAGACAGATGTTGGTATTCATTTGGGAACACAGAAGACACTCAGAATGCAAGAGCAAACCTGAGCACCGGGCGGGGAGCTATGCTTCTTTGTGTCCCCGATGCGCCCCCTGCATACTTAGTGAGGACACAACTATGACGTCCTGACTGGGAAAGAAAGGCAGACAGGACAGACAGGCTGCTGCCATGACTGTCAGGGACAGCAAGGCACAGGTGACAGCAAAGACAACCAGAAGACTGATGAGCAGGGTGGAGCAGCAGGGAACACCTGCGGGGCAGGGCTCAGGTCCTCTCCAGGCCTCCAGCCCCCTTGGCATGTGCTGCAGCAGGGGTGCAGGGCCAGCCTTACCACTGCCGGTATCGTCCCTTAGAGCGTCCAAGACAAGAGGCAGCGCGGCCAGCTGAACCCTGAGGAGGGAGCACTTGGGTTGAGTCGGCTCTCAGAAGCATCTGTAAGAGCCAAGGAAAGCCAGGTGCATGTTGGGAAAAAGAAGATGGAAAGTACAGAGGCTTCTTTGCTGCACATAGGTGACAGAGAACTAAGGGACAGAATGCCCGGCCTACTGGCCAGGTGGACGCTGTCATGGCCACAGGTGTGCTGTGCTCTCTGACGGTGCCCTTTGAGAGGGACCAGTGACAGACCCTAGTGTGATCTGCCCAGCCACGACACTCACCACCTGACCCCTTATTTGCAAACTTTGCCAGCCTCAATTACAGACAGCCAAGCAGTCCAGAAAGCCATGAAGAGAGAAAGTCTGCCTGGAGCTCTCCGGAAATGAGCAAGAAAACATTGCAGAAACTGCCAGTGCCTGAGGACCATGTGCAGGGAGCAGAGAAGCCCTTACCTAAGACAGCACTGGTTGAAAGAGCGAGGAATCATTTCAGAAATAAAGTGCAGCCGGAAGGAACACAAGACAGCAGCCACATAGAGAGAAGCTGGGGTGAAGGAGTGGAGGGTGAAGGAGTGTGGGGTGGAGGTGGGGCGCTTGAGAGCCCCATTTGGCAGGGTGTCCAAGGACTGGGGGAGAGAGAAGCATCACCCTGGGCCATGTGGCAGGACCTGTGGATCAGCAGGCCCTTGAGGGCTCCAGTTTCTCTTCTCTCATTGCTGAGACAAAGTACCCAACCCCAAAGACAAAGGGAAGCAGGTTTCTTCAGCAATCAGGGTGCAGCGGTTTCAGTCCACACTCGGCCACTCCCCGGCATGGTGGGGGCATGGCACAGGACATCACCAAGGGAACCCATTTGTGGCAAGCAGAGGCCAGCAAAGGTCAGCGGGCAAAGGAGAAGGTGAGTAACTTCTTGTCCTTGCACTGCACCCAGGCTACCCAGATTAGAGCAGTGCCAAGCCCACCAGCACACCGACTGGGTGACCCCAAGCCCTATTCCTAGCATGGCACCGAGAGTCACCTCTGAAAAGCCCCACCTAGGACTGCATGAGGCTGTGAGGGGTTCCCAGACACAGCCATGACAGGAGATCAGGAGAGGACCGGCTGGACGTGGCTTACCGCCCGAGAGGCCGCCCCAAGACTAACACACATGAAATTGCACAGAGAGCGCAGGTGCAGGCCTCATCTTGTCGCTCCAGCTGGCCAGTCGCAAGGCTGTCCACCACAGGAAGCAAGGCTTTACAGTAAAATGCTTCCCAGCCAATGCGGCAAAAGAGTTTGTGACTGCCAGAAACTGGCTGGAGAAGATGGAGCAACCTATGAAAAATACTCAAAGAAAGGAAATTTGAGCAAGGATTGTATAGACAGTCGACCTGAAAAAAGGCATGGGCGTGCTACACTCAGAAAGCAAGAGCACAGGGGTGTGGCTGCCCTGGCTCCCAGGTACTGGAACCAGAGGTGGGCCCCAGATGGGCACCCAGCCAGGATACTGGTGCCACACAGCCAGGGTGACGTTGACTCAATTACCCCTGAGCATAGGGCTAAGAAAGACGTGGGGAATGTTTGGCACAAGGTAAGCCTGTGCATGGGTGAAATCAAACTGGTTTGAAGATGTATAGTTGGTGGTAAGATGAGCATTGCTATCTTGGAGTTACTAGAGGGGTAAAGTGAGCTAAATTAATAACCTTGAAATACAATGATATCAGCTCCAATTTCTATGGTACACCAGAATTTCCATGTGGAAGAGTCTGCCAGCCAGGCCTACCTAACTGGAAGTAGTCCTAACTGGTCATTTCCATGGTGGTGGCCAGTGTCCTTGGACACCCAGTCCATGTGGACAGGCAATGAGACACTAAGTCATTTCTTCTGGCCGAGACTTGGTTTAGGTGCTGTCCACCTGCTTCTCCCTGAAGTGTAAGGTAGGGAAGGATTGCGAGGCTGATCAGGGCTGGCTGTCCCGCTTGGTTAGGTCTCATCTGAGGGGAAAAACGGTAGTGCGTAGGCAAGTACAGGCAAACATGTGGACAGATGTCTTGTTACTTTTCTCTTGTTGCTGAAACGAATACCCAACACCCAGAAATAAGGAGGGAAAGGCTGGCTCCCTTAGCTTACCGTCAGTGGAGGTCTCAGTGCATATTCCGCTGGCTCCATAGGACAGTGGCACTTGGCAGGCAGCAGCAACCTTTCAGGGAGGTGGAAAACAGCAAAACAGCAGGAGCGAATAGGAGGAGTAGCACAACAACAGCGCCACAAGGGCAACAGAGGGCAAGCCCATCTCCCTTCTGTTGTACTCAGGCTGTCATCCCCAGGCCAGGTGTAGCAGCGCTCACACCCCTAATGCCAGCACCAATTCATGAACTAATCACAGACTCCAGAAGTCCCTTCCCATCCATGCATGAGGCTTTGGGGGGATACCCGGGCACAAACCATAACAACAGATATGGACATAGAGTCTACACACAGGTACGAATCATAGAAGAGAGTCAGGAAAAGCTCAAGCCCTGTCGGGCCAAGGGCTCAGGGTATGAGCCCAGGGCCTTTGTTCTCACCAGGAAATCCTAGATCCAAGTCCAACTTGGGAACGTCCTGAGTGCCTGGGCTGTGGCATTAAAGCACTACTGCTCATTACAGTTTATGTCTAGATGTCCCCAAATCCTTATGCAGTCATGGTGAGGGGCAGGGGACTTCTGGAGTACCCTTCATGCAGTCATGGGGCGGCTTCTAGGACTCATGGTCCAATACTGGGATTATGGGAGTGAGTGCCGCTCCCACCCTGGGGCAGGCAGCCTGCACATAAGGTAAGGGAGGGTCAAAGCTTGCTCCTCTCCTCCCTTTTGCCCTTGCTGTCTTGCTGTTTTCTGCCACCATGAGCTGCTGCCCTCTGCCATGTGGGTTAACCTTTCCTTCCTTAGTCCTGTGCATCAGGGATTCTATCTCAGTGATGAGAGAAAGGTAACCAAGACACTGCTCTTTGGAGAAACCCAGGGTTCCCAGGACAGTGAATGCTTCCTTCTGGAGAGGAAGCATACAGAAAGCCTGGAGAAACAGGGTCAGCCCTGGCAGAGGATGCCTCGGTGACTACGAGGGCCTCGTGGAGGAGGAGCCCAAGGCTCCAACCCCTGTGGGCCCACACGCGAGGCCTCCAGCTTGGAGAAGGACATCATGGTGCTGGGTTGAAACTCACGTTTGGGAAGGTCACACTTGGTCATGTCCACTTGACTGGCTGAGAAGGGTCACAGAGGAGCCCACTTCTGGGTGTTGGTTGGGGTGGGCCCTGGATGCATGGCCTTGGGGTCTCTCTCTGTCCCTCGCCCTTCCTCTCTGTCACTGTCACCCACTTTGCCTTCTGGCCATCATGATCCAAGCAGTTTCCTCCCCAATGCCCCGATGCTGCTATGTTGGACCCGGATGACCATGAGCCAAGGGCACCTCTCGTCCTTTAAACTGCAGGCATCCAGTTCTGTGTTCAGCATTAAGAAAGCTCTTGGGGTACTCAGTGTGCTTGAGGCCAGAAACCTAAGTGGTTTGAGAATGAAATTTTAAACTTTTCAAAAGTATTTGTTTATTTGGTACAGGGTCTCGCTATGCGGCCCAGACTCCTCCTATCTCAGCCTCCTCAGTGCTGGGATTACCAGCTTGCCCCACCATGCCTGGTTTCAGTGGCCATCAAGGTGAGCCGGCCCAGCTTGTGATATCCAGGATCTAACCTGGGTCCTCACGCTTGCCAGGCAGGTGCTTAGACAGCTGATCTATGTCCCGAGCCCAATTTCATGCTTTTTCAAGAACAAGGATCAACTTATCACATTGAGAAATGAGAAACAGGATGGACTCAATCTCCCTCCACCAGAGGAACAGAACCCCACGACCAGGCGGTAGCCGAGGTTCCTTAAGGCAGCTAGTGGACACGTAGTGGTCCGAGGGATGCATCCCTACTCTATGGCCCCTTGAGGAGCTAACACAGGAGACATCAGCCCCTGGCAGCTGATAGCATCAAAATCCTGAGAACACCAGGCAAGGACCTCGGAAGGGGCGAAGGTCAGGCCTCTCCACAGCCGGCAGGGAAACAAGTTTCAGCAACACAATCGCAGCCCTAGTTCCAACAACCCACACACACCCAGGTGTCACCAGCCAGTGCCCACGGAGGTGCGTTCCCGCCTCTCCTGCCTTGGAAACAGCCAGAAGGAAAGAAAACCCCTGCTGTTAGTCCCAGTGCCTCCTCTCATTTTCATATTGGCCATCCATCCCACGGGAGTGGAAGAACTGTATTTAATGCGCTTCCATTATGCTTTGTGTCTATTTTTAGTTTTGACCCTTGAGGCAACTCAGATTCATTTTCAGGAAACAGGCCGGTGCGGCTCCCTGCTCGTGTGCACCGGGCAGGGCACTCAGCAGCAGGGCCACAGCAGTGGCTCCGCCCTCTGAAGTCCTCGAGCGTCCGGGCTGTAGGGGGAGGCCCTCCCTAATTAGATTTCTCCTGCCTTATTAGTGCCTCTCGCTCTTGGGCTTAACGAGTAACAGCAGTTGTGGCGATAAAAGAGTCGCAGGCAAGAAAATGTTAACTAAATTTATACAGCAGAGAGCTTGAAATTTTTCCCTCCATATCAGCAAAACTGAAATCCACCCTGGAAACAGGAATTGCTATAAATGGCTTCAGACCTGAGCGTGGGGACCGTTTTATATTCAGGATGTAGCTCATTCCAGAGAAAGCACACAACAGAAGCATTTAAGGGCCTAGCACCACAGCCTCGCGGTTGCAAGCTGGGGGCGGCCAATTAGAGTTCTCAGCGCTCTGAGTCCTTGGACCTTATGGAGTAGGCACTCGCGGTCCTCTGCAGGGACTGCAGGATGGTGTCACATCAGACAAGAGACTCACCTGAAGTCACTCAGAAGCAGAACGGAGCTCTCATGTTACTTCTGTATCTGAACAGTGAAAAGGGGCTGAGTAATCGGCCAATTCCAGAGCACAGGATTGCCAAGGAGAGAGGCCTCCACCCTCTGTGGGATCCCCAAGGTTGTCTCCTGTCACCTGGTTGTGGCTGTCCTCCTGCTGTGGGGCTGGTACCGAGCACTGAACCCAGGGAGTGCTGGACTCCATCCCACGCCTTTCCTTTTCTAACCATCTTCTTCTTCTTCTTTTTCTTCTTCTTCTTCTTCTTCTTCTTCTTCTTCTTCTTCTTCT
>PVJA010003585.1:70940-93769 GCA_004027025.1 Myocastor coypus | reverse complement strand
CCCTTCCCTTCCCTTCCCTTCCCTTCCCTTCCTGCTTTCCTTCCTGCCTTCCTTCCTTGCTTCCATTTTTTCAGTTGTCCTCTTAGGGCATGCTAGGCCAGCACTCTCACTGAGCTCCATACCCAGCCTAAATGAGCTCAGTGGACATATGGTTTATGACTTTTACTTAGTTCTTGGTTTTGTTTTCTTTTTCTAAAGGCACCAGATATCACAGGTGTCAGATATTCTAAAAGGCCATTTACTTTTATGATGTTTATTCTTCCCCCATGAAAAGTGTGAAAACTGGCTGGTGGCTGCCCTAGACTAATGCTATCTTTCTGTTTTATGTAGATTTAGGTTTTTTCTGTACTTCTTTTAAAATTGTCTTGCTACAAATCAGCAGGAAATCAAAATTGTTTTAAAAAAGATATAAGTTCTCATTTATTTATTTATGTTATAGCTGGTGCAGCCTGCCTTCGAGGTGGTGCTGGTGCTGTATGTGGTGCCAGGGATTGAACCACGGTCCCTGCTGTTGCCTAAGCAAGTGCTTTTAGACTGCTGAGCTATCTTGCCGGCCCCTAGAATTAAGACTGCTATGTTCACAGTGCTTTCCTTAGCATTTCATTCTTAAGGAAAGTTGACATTCAATGTAAATTAAAATTACAGCTATATAATTACACATTTTTATGGCACACATTACATATTACATAAAGTTGGGTAATGTAATTGGCCTGAAAGATCTAAGAAAATAATCTTGAATCTGAATGAGAGGATTAAAGAGTAAAGTGGTAATGCTAGAAAATTGCCTCTCAGGCAGTTGTTTTTTGGGCTCTGTGAACATGGTTTACTTAACACAGGGAGCTTTGGAATTAATCAGATATGCAAGCATGTTTGGGGGGAGCCCCTTAGAGTCTGTGCATATATGAATCAAAGGTGGGATTTGTTTGAATTACCCCATAGCTTCCATTGTTAAAGTCAGAATTAAGTTCTTTGTTTGGTGAAGCATTAGGAGCAATCCTTGAGACTACAGCAAGGTCTGGTTGCTGGCAGAGTTCTCAGTGCATTATGCTGTTTACCTAAGGGTTTTATTCAAGAAGCTCTCTGAACAGCTGGGCTGATTATTGAAAATGCCTCATAGTAACTTCTAGCCTGGGCTGATCGATACCAGTGCAAAGCTTTACATGGGAGGGAGCTATTTAAACATTGAGAGCCCCAGGGATAAAAGAGAATGAAAAAATAATGCTGGACAAATATGCTGAAATGTTCAAAAGAAGAGAGAAGTATCTTCTCTTGGTGTATGAGGAAAATTCCTAAACAAACAAACTAGGAAATTTGTAAGTTCATGTTATAATGACAGCCCAAAATTTAATTTATCTTATAGCAACACTCTCAATATCTACTTATATTGTCTTATAGTATCTTATGTTTTCAGTCAGAAGAGGAAAGACTAATGAGAAATTCCCAAGACCAGTATATTTTCACCATTTTGAAATGTGACTGGTTACATAAAATTACATGACACTTTTTTAGTCATGCTATAGGAAAACATTTAAGTTTGCTATTAAGTACATTAAGCTCTGATATTTCAAACCTTTTTCTTTCTCAAGATCATTGGAAAATCATAGCAGTAATGTCAAACCCAAATGTAGGCAGGAAATTCCTATGTCTTTAATATTTTCTTTCATGCAAAGCTAAAACTGATGTTAATGTCTATGTTATGACCAATAAAATTGGTGGATTTTTTGTTTGTTTTGGGTTTTTTTTTTTTTTTTTTTTTTTGTATTTTAGGGAAGAGTCTACAGGGTGTTCAGGGTCTCACTATTAGTTTGGACTCCTAGTGATCCACCTGTTTACAGCAGCCTCCCAAGAGCTGGGATTACAGGCACACACCGCCACACCTAGTCTGAATTTGTCTCAGCTCACCCTGGAGGTGGGGCCAGCACTGCAGAAATTGGTGTTTTTAAACAGTTCATTAAAATTAAAATAAAAGCTTTACTAGAGATAGATTTTAGTCTCCTAAAAGCATCTGATGAAACTATGACATTGACACAAAAATATCAGCTTTTTTTTTAATATCAGCATTTAAAATTTTATTCCTTCTCAGAAATGCAAGGACAGATGTGTACTCCAAAAGGGAAGGGAAAGCACTCAGTTTATCAAAGTATAAACCTGTGTGAGAAAACCTGCATCTGGTTATAGCCGCAATTTCTTAGTTTTGCTATACACATGAGCAGCAGACGGGAAGTTCAGAAGCACAAAGGCAATCAATATGAAAACTGTGAAAGTCTCTTAATTAATCAACTCACACAAACTCTCTAACAGGATTTTACAAGCGTCTCAATTAAGGTTTTCCCTTTTTATTACCAAATTTCATTGACAATATAAAATGCATAATCAAAGTTGACATGATTATAGAAAGCAAAATATTATTTAAATACTGAGTTTTTAGACTTACACGAGCCTTTGATTTCCTGATGAATTCATTCTTGTGATGGATCACATAGATACTAATTACATAGTTATTTGTAACAGTAATGATTTCAAAATTTCAAAATGGGTCGGTTTTTGAGCATGTTCATATTTCCCTCCTCATGTTGACATCAGCATTTTGATATACTTTGACCTAAAAGCTTCATCACTGACTTGTTCACAAAATTTAGCATTAATAAATAGGGAACTGCCTTATTCATTGATATATTTAAGAACTGACATTCTTTGACTTTTTGATGTCTTAACATTCAGGAGCCCTCGAACAATGTGTATTTCTGAATACCCTAATATTGAACTTGATTTCTGCAGGACCAAAAGCAATTCCATTTACCTATGAACTGATACTGGAATATAAGAAACCTCCTGGCATTGAAAAGATCTTTATGGAGTGTGGGACTTTTTGTAAAAATGAAGCTATGCTGAGTATTAACAGTTTGATTTTGCTGTTAAAATAAATGCTTGGTTGAAATCTTCATTGACTTTCAGCTGGGGAGGGGGTTTTGGAAGTTACATCTATTTGCTGTGTAGTTTATGCTAGTTTCCTGCTTTGAAGACCAAAAAGTAGACCAGGAAACATAATGTCCTTTCATAATTCTGTGAGTCACTTATAACAGTAGAAAAGTAATTTAACTCCTTTGTGCTGCTTTTCTCCACCAAGCAATTAGGAATAATCATTGCCTTCTTTCTGTTGGGGACTTTGAAGAGCAACGATTCAGAGCCACTGGAGTTAAAATAAAAGGCTGAAACTGCCTTCTTTACCCACAGAATTAGTTCATAGAATATGAGAATACCTCCTAAGTAGTTTTTATTTTTAAATTTTTATTTAAATATACTCAGTTCTATTTATTTCATATCTGTATTGCAAAAATACTACAGCGATGCTTGCTATATCATATTAGCATCCCTACAAATTGTAGCATCTATCAATGCCATTACAGCATTCCCTATTAGAATCACAAAAGTGTGTTTTGAGAATGAACTGGGGGATTTAAAAAAATAGCAGAAACTCCCCAATTTGTCCAAAATCGTAACAATCAGTCTTTGAATCAGCCTAACTTAATCTTGCCCATAGGTTTTCTCCCTCTCTGCTTCCCTCTTCTAATGAGAAATGAGGACCTGCTCATCAGGGGATCAGGCTTGCAGAGCCTGGAGGTGGATAAGAAGGGTCTCACACTCCATGAAAAATAGAATCTCTCTCCCTTCCTCCCTTCCTTCTTTCTTCCCTTCCTCCCTTTCTCCCCCTCCCTCTCTTTCTCTCTCTACCAAAAAAAGTAGACCAGTCTCTTTCTGCAAAGACAAAGAGAAAAAGGAGTCATTAAATAAATATTTAAATGAGTCAGGTTGTCTCACTTGTAAGTAAGTTGAAACTCATATGGTATAGACTTGTACTATGTTAAGGGCTCCACGTTAGTTCCCTATAGAAAAGTATGGATAAAGCAATATGATATTGGGCTATCATTTGGCAGCTGTTGAATTGCATAGTTGTTTTATTTAGAGAGAACCGGTGTTCTTGTTCCTTTGTGTCTGAAAGAGTAGTAGCCCTGAAGGCAGTCTGAATGCAAAGTACATGGCTCAGTCCAAAAGCAGATTGTGGTGTCCTTCACCGAGCTCCAGAAAGATGCTGACAAGTGCTGTGGTTAGCATCCAAATTACTCTATGTGAAGCAGTAAGCCTCAGTTTGTAGCCAACAGTGAAATCAAGCATATTCTGATTGGCTGTTTTTATGTAACTTCAGAAGTATAGTAAATATTGCTCTCTTGTGATGAACACAAAAAAATTAGATAGATAGATAGATAGATAGATAGATAGATAGATAGATATTTTTTCAAGGTGATCATCTAAAAGGAGGGTAGTGGGGGTGGATCCCAGAAGTCACGCATTCTCTCCTTTTGGAAAAATCACTATCTGAGCAGGCCGGTTGAGCTGTCAGTTGGGCACTTGAGGCTTTCTCTCTGATCATGTACTTAGAAAGCCTTTGCAACTCTCCTTCCAGTCCTCCTGCAGGCTCCTGTGATCCCGCATGTCCCGCATTACCTCCCTACTACTCTATCCCTCCAGCACACCAAGTTTGGTATTGATAAGGGAAAAAAGAAAAGGAAAACAGAAAAACTACACGTGTTCCTTGTTTGGCCCATGCAAAAAGACTGAGAGAACCCTCACCAGGACTCAAACACTAGGGGATATGAAGAGACTGTAGCAGCCATAGCAAGGGACAGGTGAGGATGTGCATGACAGTGTGGGCTCAGGAGAGGAGATGACGTTAGCAAAGAATAGAAGTAGCAGTTGAAGTAGTATAGCCATAATTCCAACAGCGCCTGGCAGAATTCCCCTTACAGACTGACAGCTTAACTGGTCCTCTCTCCATCACTTTTAGTATTCCTGTACCTCACAGGTGCACCTTTCCCGTTGCCTCATTGTCTGTTTTCAGTGTTAGCTCTGAATTAGCCAAACCCCCAGTTGTATTTCTTTTGCCACCCAAAGGGCTCATATTTACAAACCACATTTGGTCGTGTGGCCCTCCACTGTGGGAACCACGTCAAAAGTTCCATGTGCAAGGCAACTCCTGTGCTTGCACACAAGTGAGCAACAAAGAGATGCACAGTGCTAGGCTTTGTGAATGACCTTCAAAACCAGGGTCCTGCTGAGCACAAATGGATAGCATAGTATTAATTCAAGAAGATCCACAAATACCCAAAACTAGTCTTTGAGCACCAAGTTAACATGTATTGAATTTAAAATGTAATAAATGCAGTATTCATAAACTTATATGTGCCTTGTGGCTTTTGTGTCAGCAGGGTTTCTGTTGGCCTCTATTTATATCAAATAAACTTCAAATATTCCAGAATGTAGGCTGCATCTGGCCTCATTTTTGAAGTGTCCCTCTAGGAACATTTGTAAATTAGTAGATTGTTCCATTTTTTTCCTAATGAGGAAAATTCATGTGTTCTGTGATTATTAATAATAATGGTATCAAATAAATTATTGACTGGTTGCAATGGAATGTTCTTTCCTGCAGCTGAGGAGCTCCTTGCAAAATGTCTGGGCTGTGTCCCTCTGGCACCCCCACTCCATCAGTCCCATCCGTTACTAGCCATGCAGGGCTCAGGTGCCAAAAGGTCAGCAAAGGAAAGTGGAACAAATGGGAGAGATGTGTGACTGCGGAATTAAGTAACATTTCTCACAAATATTAAAAGAAGTTCGTTATTCTTATCTTCTGATTCATAAATTGTGGACCTTTTTAAATTTTTTTTTAGAATTTTTTATTTTATTTATTTATTTTTTTCTTGTTTCAGAACCTTTGTTTATTCACTCGTTTTTATGGCAGGCTCAGCCCGCCTCGAGGGCAGGGCTGGTGCAGCATGTGGTGCTGGGGATCGAACCGCGGTCCCTGAAGCCACCCAAGCTTTCCCAAGCAGGTGCTTTAGACCACTGAGCCATCCCACCAGGCCCAAATTGTGGACCTTTTAAAAATAAATTTTCAGGGCTGGGGAGATAGTTCAGTAGAATAAGTGCTTGCCTGGCAAACACAAGGACCTGAGTTCAATCCCCAGTTCTGAAATAATAATAATAATAATAATAAATTAATTTGCATTCATAAAATTTAAAAGATGAGCATACACATATGCACATTTACAAACCTACCACACATGTGTTGATGTGCATGAGCACCAAATGTCTACCATTTATGCAGCATCATATGGAGGGAGAATAGTGACATTTTCTGTCATGGAGGTGCTGTGGCAGTCTAATACAGGGAAGAGGTATGAGCCCAGTCACTCTCCAATAGGGACACAGTGCTAGGTACTCCTCTAGACTCAAGGGAAAAAAATGCCATGCCTGGGGATATGCGCCACAGTAGTAATACAGATAACGAATTGATCTGCATGAGTCCAGAGAAGGAAACGTTGTCATCGAGTTCATCTTGAAAGGCTTCCAGGCAACGGTAACATTGGAGCTGTATTTAAATGCATCTTCCCTACACATAATTCTCTGAGCATATTTCCTACTTCAATTATATTAAATTTTGAGACATGCAAGTCAGTGATCATTACAGTTTTTGAATGCCTTATGATTTTGTAAGTAAATGTTTAAAATTTCAGCCCTACTGAAAATAATCCAAAACTATTTACTATGACTTAAAGTATTCATAAAGCAAGGTGATTATTACTCTTGAGACCATTGTACAAAGCCCTGAAGTGTGTTAGACATAAGCCAGAAACCTCTCTCCTTTGTTATATCTTGAGTCAGTTAGGTTAAAAAAAAAAAAAAAATCCTATCTTTGCTATTCTTGTTCTGTCTTCACTACTTGAAAAATAGAATGTTATGTACCCAATCTAGAAGGAAGATTATTTTTTTATTATGTATCATGAAAGACTAGAGAAAAACAGACAAAAATGCTTCACTTATTAGTGTACACACCTCCATTATCCTAAAGTTGAATAGCTGAATTAGGAAAAAGCTGTAAACATTGAGTGACTGTTGACGGTGAACATAGCAATAGCTAAAAAGAAAGGGATATATGTATTTTTTTCCATTTGTTATTTGAATAGTCTTAAGTCGCAGTGCCAAATGAAAATACAATTGAATCTCAAGTGAGTGGCCAGAAACACCGTATATGTGATGAAATATGGCAGCATAATGAATAGGAGGTAAAAAAAAAAAAAGCTGTTCTGGCTTTCAAGTCTTGATGGTTGTGATGTGATTGAATCATAGTGCATTCTGTTTGATGTCTCGGCTTTGCTATTCAGATGCACTGCAAAATATGTGCATCACCCTCTCTGCAAAGCGCACCTGGCAACCCGGCACGGATAGGGTTTGTTTTTCCTACACCTGCAAGAAATCTCTATGTCTTCAGAGTAGAATTGGAGCGGGGGTATTTTAATTCTCCTAATTGTGATAGTTTCCCCACACAGGGAAAACTATCAAGTCAGGTACAAAAGAAACTGCTTAGGATATGAAGGAATTTGACAATTTTGTTGTAGTTCCTAGCCTGGCAGGTGGTAATAATGCCTATGCCAGCACTGTCAAAATATGAAAATTAAAGTGACGATGGGTTTTAATGAAATCCATTTGACAAATATAATTAAGGTGTTTTAATATGAAGTCCTGTAATAAAGACTACCGGTGGACTCCCTGAGGTCCTGACTAATTGTGTAGATTGCTTTTAAGCTTTGAATAGTTTTATTGGATAATGAACTGTTAAGAAGTGTTAGATCTTTCTTAAGCAGAATTTGGTTTGAAAAAGAAGAGGAGAGACAGGCCTGAGGTGTGGCATTTTAAACATAATTAGAGAAGAGATTTAAGTTAACATCTTTGATCTTGCTGTCAGTTTTTGATTAGAGCTGTAAATGCTTTAATCAAGTGTAGTGTAGTCATTACATTTCTAACTGTTTTTTAAACTGCGAAATTACTGAGACATTGACATCAATTTTAACACATTCTGAAAATTTGCAGCAGAATTGAGTTCCTCTACCAAGGGCCTACATTAGAATATCAGATTATACTGATTTACCAACTTTAAACACAATGGCAAAATTATATTTTGGTAGGAAGTAGTTTAGTTTCTGTCATAGTTAGCCATGGCAAGAAAACAGAACAATTACTTCTTACTTGGTGTGCCATCTAGGAATGTGTTTATGGGTTGGAAGCAATCCTGTAATCTACCAAAATGTATAGATGAAGAAATCTCAAACTACTTAGCAAAATGCATATTAAGCTTTACTTTTCAAACAACCATTGTTTGTCTTAGTAGGTCACTGTGATCACCTGTCATATTCATGGTAATATTTTATATTCCCAGGCCTCGTAAATGGTAAGCGCATCCAATAAATATTTCTTGAATGAGTTGAGGAATCTACTTATAATAATCAAGTCTATATTCTGCTTGAATTATTTTCCTAGAATTCAGTAAGATCATAAATAAATGAATGGTGAAGAAAAGCACATTCCTCTTTAGCTCTGCCACCTGTCTTACAGGGTATAAATGGGTATATATTTGGTATTTCTGACTAGTTTCAGGTTAAAATCTGAAATGGTAAGTTAAACCAATACTATGTCGGGCCGTCCTTGGTACAAATCAGCCTTCCTGGCATTTCGCCCACAACTACAAAAGTGAGAGGGCTATTTTAAGGTCTTCTGCCTCCGACCATTCATTGGCTCTGATAAGAAGGAGTCTACACTAATTACATGGTCTTGAACTTCCTGCTTGTGTATTGTGCATTACACAAGATATGAAATCTGGAGTTAAGTCTAAATTCTAATCCAAGGTCTGCCTAATATACTGTTTAAAAAATCATGTTTCTCTAAAGGTTGTAACCTGACTGTAAATGGAATAAACAACATCAGAATTGCTCCCCACTCTAGAATTCTAAATACTGTTCCTCTTTCTACGTCCTTTTACCACTTTAACCCTTTTAGCCACTCAAATTTAATGTTATCCTCCTTTCACTTTTCTAGCATCTTTACTTTTCTCTCACTTGATCTTTCTAGCACTTATCCTTTCTGGAAGGCTGTCAGGAAGTATTATATTATATTATATTATATTATATTATATGACATAACATTACATTATATGCAAGGTAATAAATGAAAAAGAAACAACATCAACTAGAAATATAGTGCTTTTCAATTTACATGATGGCAGTGTATTCACAGCATGGAATAGATAGACAGGAAATGATCAAAGCTTCTTTAAGAATTTTTTTATTTTATGTTTTATTATTGTTTTTTCTTATTTCAGAACCCTTGTTTGTTTATTCACTCATTTTTATGGCCGACGCAGCTCACCCCGAGGGCAGAGCTGGCGCAGCATGTGGTGCCGGGGATCAAACCGCGGTCCCTGAAGCTGTCCGAGCTTCCCCAAGCAGGTGCTTTAGACCACTGAGCCAATCCGCCCGGGCCCCAACCCTTGTTTGTTTATTCACTCATTTTTATGGCCGGCTCAGCCCGCCCCGAGGGTAGGGCTGGCGCAGCATGTGGTGCCGGGGATCGAACCGCGGTCCCTGAAGCTACCCAAGCTTCCCCAAGCAGGCACCTTAGACCACTGAGCCATCCCGCCGGCCCCGATCGAAGCTTCTTATCATCTACTTTGACTTACATCCCACTTGATAGATGGGCTTGGAAGTAGTAGTCACTGGAGCAGATGCCTTTCAACATTTTTACCTGTAAAGCTTGCCAAAAACATAGCTTTCTTGTAGATTATACAACTACTAATTCATTGTTTTAAATAATTTCAAGTCAGTATCGTATTCTTTACAAAGCAACAGCAAAGAAGAAAGGAGCAAAACTGTTAAGCAGTGTTTCCACAGATTTTCACTCTCTCCTCTAAAAAGATTTGGAAAGAAATTTCAGGCACACAATAGGTTATCAGGCACGATTAGGTTGTCATTGGACACTGGTGTTGTCAGTTATGTCAGAAAACTATTATCATCGTGAGGCAGACAAGTGTACTGTGGAGGCAAGAGCCTGGGGTGGCATGAGAAAATGGAGCTTCTTGGAAACTGCCAAGGGTAAGGAGCAAACTGGGGAGTGTCATGTTTTTCTGTTAGCATGTCCAACTCTGTGGCTTATTGCCCTATTTTGCAGTTATCTAATGTTTTACTCTTTGCTGTGTGGTAGTTTTCATGTACATGAAATACGTACGTAAGCTGCTAATGTTGGAACTATCCTTTATTCTTCTTTATAGCTTCATAGTGACTGCCACATAGTTGGCTCTCAATAATGTTTTATTGTCTTGAATGCTAATGCTGCTTGTTACCTAAAAATTGCCTCCATGAGCAAGTTGCTTATCTTTGGGAATGTTTGCACTCAAATAAGGTGTCCTAGAAAAAATGAGAAGAGCATCCATGGGATGAATAGAATGACTTAAGAGTTTTCCTTTATTTTTCATAGGTATATTGTAAATCATGTAATTGTCCAGCCTACCCTCCAGTGAAGTAAAGATTTTCCCAACAGGACGGTGGCAGTTTTCACTTTGGAGAGCTGTTCAGTGCTTTGAGATCATGATAAAAGACCTGAGAGTGGGAAAGGAGTTTGCAGGTGTGATCTCCTCTGAATCCATAGATATGATCAGAGCCAGTCTGCTTATACAACCCTCAGCATACTATTTCCCACCGCTCTAGGTGTTCTTTTGAAGTTTCTCATATCAAGCTCTGACCTCATTTCTCAAAATGTAGCCACATTTTCTAAATGAGGATTTTTGGCAAATAGAAAACAGCTCCAATGTGCAAAATGTTTTTGAGTGTTGTTTTCCATGTAACACTTACCGATGTCAATAAGATAAAGTATGTACACATACCATATAGTAATAAGTGGTATTTACTACTGTTGTCAAGACTGAGAGTAGGCTTTCCCATAGTACAGTATATGTAGATTTATTTATCACCAGTGCAGAATGTGTAAGTTCTCACAAAAACAATTTCTGTAAAAATAATGACATGTTTTCCACATTGTTTTTGAAGGGCACATTGAGGATACACATCAAATGTACATCTAGGTTGATTTGGTGACTTCTTGTGAAAAAGCTAAAAAGATTTTGCCCCTTTGTAAGAGTCAGGACATAAGAGTAAAAATTTTTAAAATGAGAATCAACTTGAGTGATACTCATTTCCATTCCATCTTGCTCCCACTAGAGAATGAAAGTTAATGGTTTGTGCTGAAGTCTGCCTCCATGAAACTAGAGAATTTTTGAAACTTGTCAGAAGATGCTCTTTATTATATTCAGTGGCAATCCTAGAACATGATGTGCTTCTTTGTCGCTGATGTCAGGTTTCTGGGTACAATTCTGGTATCACTAGACTCTCACATGATTAACAGCTATTATAAATATATAAAATCATCTTTAGGATCAACTAACATTCAAGTTCATGAGAATATAGCAGACCCCAACCCTCCCCCTCAAAAAAGTTACATTTTCCTTGAAATACTAAAGAATTAAGAATGAATTTTAATTTACTATGCCTTACTGCATCCCGTTTTGTAAAAAAACAAAACACTGTTATTTTCATTTTTTGTTAAGGCCTTCAGCACTACTACTCTGTGATCTCTTTCAGTTGTTGTTGCTGTCATCTTTGCCATGAGTTCAGTACTGCGAACCGCCAACCTTGTAACACAGGTTTTTTATATGATATTTTGCTTTCAAGTGAATTCAGTGAGAGACAAAAATCCCCCAAAGGAGTATCTAAATAACAATTCCTCAGCCTGGATGAAATGTGCAGTGACTTTGAGTTTGCCAGTAGATATAATCTAGATCTATAAAATAATTTATTTAATCATTTATTAGAACTTTGAGACTTTTATTTTTATTTGCTGTATTTGTAACAAATATTTTTCTTTAGCTATTTGAGGTTTTTTGTTTTTGTTGTTGTAAGATTTCAGTCACTTTTCCTGCACCTGAAGAGGAGAATGGGATTTGCCAGTGATAAATGGGGAAGTTGACTAGCTAACTAATAAAGATTTGTCTTAATCAAGTATGATTTGTCAGAACAGGAGCGCACTGGGGTCAGGGCGCGCACAATGAATTATACAGCATTCACAGGAGGAAAGGACCCGGCAAGAGACCTCATAAATATGCTGCCATTACCCACTGCTAATTCGTATTCAAAGAGTGCTCTGCGCAGCCTGTTTCTAGGTTGCTGAGCTGTTCACCAGCTTCCTGAGCTTCCTGCTTGTGATAAAAGAGGTTTTCACTCAATTTTTATTTTTATTTTTTTATTTTCTTATTTTTTACCATCTAGGTTCTTAAGATATATCCACCCCAAACTAAATTGGTACTGGTAATGTAATACATGGCTTATTAGATTATACCATGTACAGCATTAATTTAGTATGTATACTTTGGAGCTTGCAGCCTGCCAGACACAAAAAGGAAGATACAGGTATGTGAGTCACATTTTGCACAGGAAGACCTGTTGGATGGTTTCCTGTGTTCTCTTTAAGGATTGTGTCCTTAAATCCAAAATGGGAAAAGTGGGAAAAACCATCTACCTCTACATGAATTGTGCCTTTTCACTCAGGAGTTCTCAAATTAAAGTAGGTCCTACTGTTTACTAAAGTTTGGCCTATTTTAAATACATATATTTTCTGGCGTTTCTGTTAGTTTGACTTATCCTCACCTATGCTTTATATTGATCTCGTTCGTTCATATAACTATTTACTTCGATAGGTTAAGTCTTTTTTTTCTGGCCTGTATTTTTCTCGTCTTTCTATTCAATAATTTAGTGTCCTGCCCTGAGTCTGAACCAGCACTCAGGGCCAGCTGATCTGTTCTATTCAGCTCTCACTGACATGGTGTCCTCTTTGGTTCCAGAAAACCAGCATGAGGATGGTGCCCTGTCAGCAGTATCCTCATGCTTAGGTGACTCATCAAATGGTCTTTCAGTGATCACTCTCACAGAATACTACAATATCTCAGTGTCTTAATTGGGCTGAAAAAGATGCTGGCCTTATGTCTTAATAGAATAGCCACTTTAGTAGTTGATATCCCTTCTACATGAAATTGATGTCCATATTAAAACAATAATGCTAACCATAAAAAAAATGATCATGCAGTGTGGGTATATCAAAGGGAGAGCATGAGGTAGTTGGGATATTGAGTGTATCCTGAAGCCCATACATTGAAGGATTGGTTTGGGGGTGGTAGAAGGTGTGGGAGACAGGAACCAATGAGAGGTCCTGAGGTGACTGGGCATCTGTCCTGGGACCTAGCACCTTCCTCTTTTTCTTTTGTTTGCTGGCCATGAGGTGAGCAGTTTTATTTATTATATGTCCCCCACAATTACTATAAAGCAGCCCATCAGAAGCCTAGAACTTGAGTCTCTAAAACCCTGAGCAAAAATAAACCTTTTCCCTTTACAAGTTATTACACGTTTATTTTATATGGACAGAAAAAGGATTACCATAGAGGAAATAAATGGACTTCTAACAGTAAGTTATTTTTCTACTTTCAAAGATGGACCTTCCAGGAAAGAAAAGGATGAAATGAAAAGTTAAGAAAGCTTATATTATCCATTTATTTCATCAAAGGAAAATTTTTAGCCATGAGGTTATTATCTACATATTATCTGCAACTTCTCTAGATCATTGGCATTGGCCAGGAGCAGGAAGCAAGTATCATCCTCTACTGATCTCTTAATCATTTAGAAATTGCCATGACAGCCAACCATATTTTTACAGGGGAATGAATGTACCAGAATGTTGAGAATGCTTCAGTAATCAAGTATCTTAGCTTCAGGTGAAAGAAATAAAATAGAAGCTCAATTTTGTGAATCAATGATAAAATAAAGACTTGGGAATACATATGGTTGGGACAAAGGTTAGTTAAAATGATGTTGTACTTCTGTGTAGGCCAGCCCTTAGTGAATGCAAGGCTGCCCTCACCACCCACCCACCCTGGACACCGTAAAGAACCAGGAGCCATACTCGGCCTTCAGTGATGAGGGTTCTTTCCATCCTACAGTCACTGCTATTATCACTGATTGTGCCGTTGGTACAGGTCTCACGAAATCAAAATGCACAAAAGGAAAGGGACTTAGGGACTCTGAAGTTGAAGGTAGAAAAAAGACAAAAATTGATCATCTGAGCCACAATATGTGAAACTCTTGAGTGTTGGAAAATTCATCTTGCTCTCCATTCCAATAGTGAATTATTTTTGATTTGTTTTCATTTTCCCTTTTACTTCTGTACTCATACGATATTTGATTTATTGCACTTAAGTCACACAATGTCTAGCTTTCACTTCTGTTATATACTTGTCAAAGCATGGCTGTAGTTACTAGGTCAGAATGGCCATGCTGTTGGCTGTTTATGGCTGGTGAAAGTATGGCACACATCAGTGGCCAAACCACCTGCCTGGGGATCAGTCAGCCTTGGGCTGTGAATATAGGCCAATCAGGGGACTTACTAAACTTTCTAGGTCTCAGACTTGTTGTCTTTGAATGTGGCTAATAATAACCTACTTCATATGGTGCTGGTGACAATTAAGTACCTAATTAAGTCCATTAGGTACTTAGCATAGTTGCTGGCATAAAACAAAGCAGTCAATAAATAGTTGGAAAAAAAACTTTCCCTGGAGGGAAACATGCATTGCCGTATTTTATGCACAACCTGCAAGCAATAAACTTGTTGCATGTACACTGAATGAGTGAACTCATTTTTTCATCACAAGGGTTTAAACCTTTTCCTCCCAAAAGTCCCATCCCAACTTGTTAATACTTTATGCAGAACTCTGGTAAAAGACTGGATGTAGTAGTTCCCTAATAGAGCCTATTTAAGTATAATTTAAAATTATTCTTAGAATTGTGCTAACCAGTTCAATATAGAGCCTTGTTTATGAAGTGTAATAAATTCTCAGCTGTATTTAGAAGAAATGGAGGCTTTGTTTTATTCTGTGTTTGAAAAACTCTCAATGTCATAGAGCTTAGTAAGACAAACAATGGTAAATTATTTTTAGGCATTTTACTAAAGAAGCCTCTAAGTGCATATTTTAGTTACATACTGTCCTCCTAAGGTCAGAATGCCATTTCAGTTTACAAAACTGAATAATGCTTCCATGTGCTACATCTGACATTGCCCAGCAGTTGCCATCTGATGAGCTAGATTTTCACAATCCACACATATTAGGCTTTTCTTTAATGTCATAAGGGTAAGACAAAGATTAGGAAACCTTTAGGTCCTTACTTAAGGAGAACAGTAATTTGAACTCAGTCTGGGTTTCTTACCACTCAAGTTTGGAAATAATACTGAGTCACATCACCTTAAAACTCTTCCAGAGTATACCATAAAGTCATCTGTTTTATGCTGTCCATTTTTCACCTGTTCCATTGTCTTGAGTTTCATTAATTTTTTGTCTCTCAAAATGCCATTGTCTAAAATGTAAAATTGTTCTGATTTAGAATTAGAAATAAAATGTATCTTTTTTTGCCTAATTCATGTTACATGTAACATCAGTTTCCTTAGATTGTAGGATTACTTGTGTATGTAAAACTTTTTTTTTTACAAAAACAGAATGCAGTGTAATTTTGTTGACCTTTATAAAGGGATTAGTAATTGTCAAAGCACAGTCCAGGATGCTGCGTGCAGCCGCAGCAGCTGCCTGTGGTTACTTGGACTAAGTGCAACTTGCTGGGCCCCACCCCAGACCTAATGAATTAGAGAGGAATCTGTGTTTTAGCAATCTAGCTTTTTAAATTTATTGGTTGATATGTACACCATCTACTTCCACAAAAATGACTTGAAGACTCTTATAATAAAAGAGCAAATGGAGCCAGGTTATAACGTAGCTGTCCAAGCACCTGCCTGTAAGCACAAGGTCTTGAGTTCAATTCCTGATTAAAAAACACAACAAAACAAAACAAAAACAAAAACCACCCACACACACCTGGTGTGCATGATGCCATGGGTTCAATCCAAAGACACAGACAGATGTGGATGTAGATAGATACAGATATTTTAAACCTGGAAATAGAAGAGGTGTGGTAAACTATGAATAAGATGAGCTAAAAAATGTAATGTTTTCTGTCCTTGAAATCAACTTGATTAAATAGCACAGAAGCAATCTTTGTTTCTCATTTTCTTATGTAAGTCTTATGAGTACCAGAGGCCCTAATTAAAGGGTTAAAGTTGTGCATCAGAGTCAGATATGCAAGTGTTACGGTTTGCTTCTAGATGTACCCCTAAGGCCTCATGCACTCATGGGGTGGGGACTTCTGGAGTTTGAGATTAATTTATGATCAGGGCTGGGATCATGGGTTTTAGTACTGCTGGGATTAAGGGTGTGAGTACTACACCCTGCTCACAGGCCGATGACCTGAATGCAGTTTAAGGGAGACAGACTAACTCTGTAGCCCTTGTTCTGCTACTCCTCCCATTTGCTCTGTTGCTCTTTGCCACTGCTGTGAAAGGTTGCTCTCCGTCATGTGCCAGTCTGCCTTGAAGCCAGCTGAGTATGGACTGAAACCTCCAGTAACTGTGAGCTGACTAAACCTTTCCTTCCTTCATTTTCCATGTCAGATGTTTGTCCCAGCAACAAGAGAAGAGTTACTGAGACAATGAGATAACGATATTGAGAAATTAAGGGCAGTCGTCCAATTCGGCCATAAAGGGAAACTTTGAGTCACTTGTATAAAAAAGGACGTTCCTTGAGACTGTAATATTAAGTAAAATAAACACACAGGCTTCAATATCACATGGTTTCTCTTACATGAAAAATTCAATGTATAATGTGCCAATTAAAAGATACATAATAGGAAAAAGGAGAGAGAAAAAAAAAGTTATCTTAATCCAGCAAAGACAGTGTATCTAAAAATGTACCTTAATTTAATATAATTGTCTGACTATTTTATATGCTTTGGGAACTATTAGTCTGGTTGTTAGCAGATAGATAGCAGATAGATTGATAGATAGATAGATAGATAGATAGATAGATAGATAGATAGATAGATAGGCAGGCAGGCAGGCAGGCAGACAGACAATGTGATAGGCTTTATAAGGACTTACAAGATAAATTAATCTAATGCTAGCAAAATACAACGGTGGGTGGTGGAGGCAAGGGTAAAAATCTGAGATATGTTATTTCCATGTACCAATTCCCTACAACAAATATAATATAATATTTTATTTTTTAGGGAACGGTCTACTGGGTGTTCAGGGTCTCACTACTAGATTGGACTCATAGTGATCCACCTATTTGCAGCCTCCCAAGAGCTGGGATTACAGGCAGGTACCACCATGCCCAGTCTTAATCTTTATGTACTAGAAACATGTCTAAGAAAAAAAAAACTGTTAAATATTTATTTAGACTGTGGACCACACAACCAACAAAAAATTATTGAAAATATGTAAAATATTTTATTAAATAATCACTTGATGAAATCCATTACATTAAAAATCCGAGCAGCAACATCCTAACAAGATACTAGTGAATACAACAAAACAGAAGAAAGAAATATAAAATCATTGAGTTTAAGATGCAAAAAAAAAAGGCTAGTAGTCAATTATAAGAATTTTAGGCCTGGTAGGATGGCTCAGTGGTCTAAATCGTCTGCTTAGGAAAGCTTAGGTGGCTGCAGGGACCACGGTTCGATCCCTGGCACCACATGCTGCACCAGCCCTGCCCTCAGGACAGGCTGAGCCAGCCATAGAGATAAATAAACAAACAAAAAATTAAAAAAAAAATAAATAAATATTTAAGTATTAAAAAAAAAAAGAATTTTAGCATGACTTAGGGAAAGTTGTTTGAGTATACCCATCTGTACCTTAGGCATTCTAATTTAGCCTACAATAAGATCTACACAACTGTTTATTAAAAGCTTTATAAATGATTCTTACATATTCCACCAAATCAGCCTCCTTGCCATAACTGTAATGTTCAGATTTCAGTCATCTCACTCAAGCTTTTGAAGCTAATAAATGAGAGGGGAGCAAGAACAAGAATATTACTTGGAAGCTGCAAAGTGGAGAATTGAAAAAATTAACAATGGTCAAGTTTTTAATATTTATTTTTTTCTCTTTTTATTACCTTTAATAAGAAATAACAATATGATAGTTTCAAAACACGTTAGTAGTACATTCACAGTAATTGACACATTGCATATTGTTGTCCTCATAGTAGTTATACAGAGCACAGGGTGTAGACATGATGAATTTTCTAATCAATATCGGTAAGGAAAGAAAAAATTTCTTCTCTTTGAACTGAGAGGAAATAGTTGTATACATAGTCCAGTGTTCCATAATTGCATGGGGTTACTGATGAAACTGGCAATGTTGGAGGCTGTTGATTTAAGCCTCTTACAGCTCACCATACTAAACTAGCTCTGTGTTTTATGCCTCATAATTAAGCTTTTCCGCTGGGTGATCAAGGGCAAGTTAAAGCAAGACCTGTATAACAAAACATTCATTTTTTGTATCTTCAAAGGTCAAATCCTCTCAGGATTAACTTTGGAACCATGTACAGTGCTTTGTAGAACTGTTGTCAGTGTCAGCCATTGGCACAAGTCATGGCCATTGCTTGACCAGTTTGCTTTCTGTGAAAGGCTGAGAGAATGTTTTTTCTCTAGGTGACTCTCCTTAGACACACTATATTTCATTTATCCCTTTCCTCTGAAGTTGCATAATGTCCTTGACCAGAAAATTTGGGATGGCACTGAGTTATAGGATATTACAGCACAAGTTCTCTTATGTCCTGAAGTTTTTAATATTTAATATATAGTTCTTTATGGAACTCAGGACCTTGCACTTGCCAGGCAGCTGCTAATGCCACTGAGCTATCTTCCCAGCCCCACTTTGTGTTTCTTAGTGCTCAAATTCATCAACACTCTCTCCTTCCTGTTAAGTGTCTATCAACTTTGCAAAATATTGGGTTTCTGTGTGTATAATGTATTTTGATCATATCTACTCTCCCATTACCTTCCTTTCACTTCACTGCTGCTGCCCTTTATTCCCTATTTAATAATAGTCGCCCTTCTACTTTCTTGTCTTTTGTTAGATACTGTATACAATGGAGAATATTTGTCTTTCTGAGTCAGGCGTATTTCACTTGACGTAATGATCTCCATTTCCAACTATTTTCCTACAAGTTGCAATACATTCCTGTGCACATACCCATTGTCACTTTGCTTTAATAGATTCATGATTCCTACTACCTTAGTCTAGGTATCTGCTTTCTTTCTACATAGTCAGAAAAACTGAGATATGAAGAAATGCTGGATAAATATGTGATACATTTTAATTTATAGATCAGTGTAAACATTTATTCAGGGATTAAGTTGAGGGTAAAATTTAGACTTTTTAAATGTATGTAGTACAGGATCTACAGAGTCTCACTGCACAGATCAGACTCCTAGTGATCCTCCTGCTTTCAGCATCCCAAGGGGTGAGATTACAGGCACACACCACCATGCCTAGTGTCAATCACAGTCTAAGCCCACTCCAGGGTGCAGCCAGCACAGCATGCCTGAGGTGAGCCCCATGTTAGGCACTTTAGTCCACTGAGATATCTGGCTGACCTTTAGAATTTTTTTAACTAGAACTGTGAAACTCTTTGAACAAAATCCAGGCATAAATGTTCAATGGCTGACTGTAGCAGTGGGTTTTGAGCCCAGAAGTACAAGCAACCAGACAGAAAAATAGATAAATTATACTTTATCAGACCTCAAAGTTTTTCATATTAAGGAATATTATCAAGAAAGCGAAGGGCCAGCCAGATAGCTCAGCAGATTAAAGTGCCTGCTTAGACTCGGAGACAAGGGTTCAGTCCCTGGCCTACAGACTGGCTGTGCCCCAAGGGCACACTGAGATGGGGCGTGGTGGCACCTACAATAATCCCAGCCTTGAGAGGCTGAAACCAGAAGGATCACTAGGAGTCCAAGCTGTGCAGTGAGACCCTGTGGACCATGTACTAAATACATAAAAAAAAAAAAAAAAAGTGAGAAGCCAGCTAAGAGAATGGCAGAAAATATATACAAATCATATTTGATAAGGAAGTAACATCTACTGTGTATATTCTTTATAATTCAACCACAAAAAGATGAGCAACCCAATATTTTAAGTAGACACAGGACTTCAATAGATATTTCTTCTTCAGTAATAATAGAAAATAGTCACTAAAAATAAGAGAAAAACATAACAAAATATTATTTCACAAGGACAAGGGTGGCTATTAATCAAAACAAGGGAAATGAGAACCCTGATGGATTGCCAGTGGTGATGGAAAATGGTGCGGCACTTTGGAAGCAGTTTTGCAGGACTTTGGAAATCTAAACCAGCAGCCAAATGATCCAGCAGTGTACTCCTGGACATACATCCGAAAGTACTGACATCTATCTAATCTCAGGCAAATACTTGTGCAAGAATGTTCATAGCAGTGTTTTTCACAATGTCCAAACTGTAATTGTAACCAAAATGCCCATCGGTGGGTGAAGAGATGATCAAATATGGCATAGCTATATAATAGAATATTGTTCAGCCATAAAAAGGGATGATACATGCTACAACATGAACCTTGAAAGCATTAAGCTAAATGAAAGAAGCCAGATGCAAGAGGAGTTCTTGATTGCAAGACTTGCTTACGTGACCTATACATAACCAGTGAATCTGTAGAGACAGAAAAGTGGATTTATGTCTGGAGGGGGAAGGGAATATGAAGTGATTGCTTAGCGAATATGGAATGTTTTGTACACTATGAATACGTGTATGGGTAGACAGGTGATAACTGCACAACATACAGACGTGGTAAAGCCTCTGAGTTATGCATTTTAAGATAGTTTTCTTCTCTGGGAATTTTGTCACAAAAAAAATCGCTCTGCGACATACTTTCAGAGTGATACGTCTAGTTCATATTTTCCTATTGGTGGCACTTGGATAATTTCTAGTATTTAAATATGAAGATCGTGAGCTATGCCTGCCTGTTACTCGTGTATTTACATATTGGTGTGCATTATGGCTACACACTCAAGTGAGACGTGGAGGAGGGAATGCCACATTTTTCTCTTTTAGTTTCCATTCAAATGAAGAATAGAATTAAACCTAGAAAAGAAAAAAATGGAAAAGAAAAGTCAAAAGCCAGGAATTCAAGTTACCTTTTATTCACCTATGACATTTGAGTTTCTATTATTTTTTTCTCCTTGTTTTTGCTCCAAAACACTGAGCCCAAAGCTAAGAAAGTAGTTTTATTCCATGAACTCATGTGTGTACATCTGCATGAATATGTGAAAGAGAAGAGGCCTGGCTGTCATCACCTGATTACTTCCTGAGAACAGATAGAACACAAGATGCACAACTGTATAAGAAATTACAAGACTGGCTGACTGTGGTCAGCCACAGAGTCAGGTGAGAAAGCATTCAGAGAGCATTACACACTGGAGACTGAAGGATTCAGTCCAAGGTCTGAAGCTCACTGCAGGGTTCCATGCAAGTCTGTATCTGTCGGCTGATAGGTCTGAGACAGAAGAGATGGAGGGGACTGGTGAGACAGCTCAGCGGTCTAAAATGCCTGTTTAGGCAAGCTTAGGCAGGCTTAGGACACCAGGGTTCCACCCCTGCCACCACATACCACACCAGCCCTGCACTCAGGGTGGGCTGAGCCAGCAAAAATGAAAGAAAGGATGAAGGGATGGAAGGCTGCCAGCAGATGACTTCCCAGCTGTCTAGGAAGACTGCATTTTCTCCAAGGAAGCGGAATACAGAATGCTCCCTCCATCCCTGTGTATACCCTTTTGGAGCTGAGTCACTATAGATCAGCCAAGATGACAAAAGGTGCGAACCTTCTTTGTATCTTAACAATCATCATTCAGATGGATTAAATCTCTTACCTGATTCATTTATTAAGGACAGATTCACTTACACTGTGACTACAGTGGAAAAAGGCTCAGTGGAGTGAATATTTTGTGGCCTATATGAAAACCCAATTCTCTGAAAAAATGTATATATATTTATATACGTATATAAATTTATGTATAAAATATATGTTCTGATCAGGGCCTTAAAATTGCAGAATGTCAATGTGTAGATTACTGTACTTTTCATATGGGATTGTTATTGTTTGGGACTATGGAGCTGTCTCCTACTCTTCTCATGCCTTTATTATTGCAAAACCCTGTGTTTTTATTATTTTGTTACTATGCTGAAGACTGCCCAAGGCCTTCAGGATGAGCTGTACTGTATCTCCACCACCGTCCCTTTTTATTTTGAGACAGAATCTCACTAGATCACTGAATTGCCTCAGCCAGGTTCAAACAGGATCCGCATGCCTCAGCCTCCCAGAGGACAGAAACTGCAGGTGTATATTGCCGTACCCAGATGCAGAGTCCTTTTCTCTCAGTGATATTAGAGGCCTTGTCACTTGCATTGTAATGTATTTTGAACAAACTACTTTCAGATACCTTTTTTTTTTTTTTTCTTTTTGACTGCAGAGAACACTGTCCACAGAGTCAGACACGTGGGTTGTGACTCCAGCCCTGGCAGTAATTATCACTGTGACCTTAGTGAACTCCATCACCCTTCACACACACATACCTGCAATCCTAGTTTCTTCATCTGCACTATTACTTTTCAAGCCTGCATTAATTCTAAAAGTATGTGGTTCTAGGGGCTGGGGACTTGGCACAACGGTAGAATGCTTGCCTCATGAGCTGGAAGCCCTGGGTTCGGTCCTTGGCACCAAAAAAAGAATATAACCTGTAAAACAACAGTTCCACCAAAAAAAAAAAAAAAAAAAAAAAAAAAAAAAAAAAAAAAAAAAAAAAAAAAAAAAAAAAAAAAAAAAAAAAAAAAAAAAAAAAAAAAAAAAAAAAAAAAAAAAAAAAAAAAAAAAAAAAAAAAAAAAAAAAAAAAAAAAAAAAAAAAAAAAAAAAAAAAAAAAAAAAAAA